>CAUYSK010102561.1:0-21648 GCA_963575035.1 Avahi laniger
AGGTGATATCTGAGCTGGATGTTAGAGGATGAGGTATCTAGATAGCTGATGAGGAAGGGCAGACGTGACCAACATACGCGAAACAAGGAGATCCCAGGCTTGCGAAGAAAATCAAGTCTTTCCACAGAGCTCTGGACAGCTCCAGGTAGCAAGTACAAGTCCGAGCTTGGACACTGCCACAACCTTGATTGGCATTACAGGCAGTTAAGGCAGTTAAGATTAAAGTATCATGTAAAGAACCAAAGCACGTGAGGGCTTATTCTTTTAAAATGTCCATTTTTGAACGCCACACCTGACCAATAAATATGAACACTGGAGTTGGCCCCAACAATCATTGTTAACATCTGATCCAAATATTTTAAATGTTCGCTAAAATATGAAAATGATTGTTGTATGACATTGGAGGCACATTATGATCACCCAGGAAGCCTCAAAGTTGCCAATGCCTGGACCTCACCACAGATATTGTTACCCGGGCATCGGTAATTTCTCATAGCTTCCAGATGATTGTAATGTGTAGCCAGTTAGGAGACCACTTGTCTAGGGAACAGTGTGTGTTTTTCTTTTCTTTTTGCTGACGCATGTCCCCAATGACTTTTTAGAACAAAGCATAGTACATTTCTCTAAGTACTAAAATCTACTTTTACTAGCACCAAAGTAATGACAATCTGTTTTGTGTGCATGTGTTTGCCAGCAATTTGAAACAGACCTTGCGGTCTAGTATAACCACCTAATTAATTATGTCTTTATCCAAACAACAATCTAGATAGTTGAAAAAAATATTAGAGAATACAAAGCTCTAAGAAAAAGTATCTGGTAGTCTCAAATACTGTGTGTTAGAAGTAAATATTCCAAGAGCTCTATTTCAGGGGACTCCAGAACCTTGTTTCATGAATATAATTTGATGATGATATGTCTTTCTATGCATGTGAATAACCAACTAATCACTGTGAATTTTCCAGTATAAATTCTTTCTTTCATGTGTAGATGTTTGTTGTAAGATCATTTAGAAGACACATTCAGAGGTGTTCTAGTTCATTTGTTCATTTGCTTGTTTTTCCTAATACCTATTCATACTTATAGTAAAACCATTAGCTGCCTTTTAAGTGGACCTTTGCTCTCAAACCTTACTGTATAATCACTACATTTTCAGCAGTGCACCGCCTATTTGTCAAGAAAGAACAAAGGAGCAAACTCAGTCAATGACTTAATTTCCAGGTATACCAGAAGATAGAAAAAATCCGTGGATGAATCTCATTGCTTTGGGCACAACAACGATGAGAAAGATAATAAAGAATATCAAAAAGATGAACATAAGAAGACAGTTCCATTCATTTGTTGGCTAAAATAATGGAAACTCCAGAATCTTTAACTACATGTTAATCAAGCAACAGTGGGAGAAAGGGGGAGAAGTAAGAATAATATTAAATAAATTATTCTTCTTTATCTCTTGCTGAAGATAGTTCCTATCTGTTCTGAGTCTGGGGCCAGTGGACACTTACCCTGGACACTAAAGGTTGCTGAATTCAACAAAGAACTAGGTCATGCCTGATTTTGTGGGTGGTAAGTGGCGAAACAGCCACCCTCTCCACAGTGTTCTCTTTAAACTCTTCCTACATAATGACAGGAAGTGCAAAGGAAAAAGTAAAATCCCTTCTGAAGTGTGGCCAGATATGGGCATTCATTATATATTGTCCTAGCATGAAATTAACCTAATTAGATCTTGGCCTTGCTACCATAAGTAACACCATAAGTGTTCATGTTATTGCACGAGGTATTATATGCAGGAAACCAAATATATATTTACTTCTTGTCAAATATATTTACTCCTTGTCATCTTTAAAGCTAAAAATCAAAGGCAATTGATTCTATGGATGGGGTAGGGCAATACAAGATGAGCCTGGAACATCTAATTGTGCCAAAAAGTAAGAAAGTACTTAAAACAATGGGCCATGTCAAAGGGACAAAGGAGCCAGGCGATGATCAAAGCTGGAACAATTTGAACAGCAAAATAATTAACATAATGATGGATTATAATCCAAAGTATAAAATGAATATTCATGAGTACATACTGTTATAAATAAATGACTGAATAAATCAACAAATGGGGGAGAAACGATAACTCTTTCTTAAAGAAGAATTCCAAATAATTTATGTAGATACTCTTCCCTCCAGAAGGTGGAGCTTAATTCCCCATCCCTGTAATGTGGAATGGATTTAGTAACTTGCTTCCAAAGAATTGACATGACAACTAAATACTAGGTAGTATCCTGGATTGGATCCTAGATAGAAAAAAAATTAGTGGAAAAACTAGTGAAATCCCAGAGTTCAAGTTAATAGTAACGTACCAATGTTGGTTTCTTAGTTTTGACAAATGTGCCCAGGTAGTATAAGATGTCAACAATGGGAGAAAATGGTGGCAGGTATATTGTACTCTCCATACTATCTTTGCAACTTTTCTATACATCTAAAATCTGTAGAGCTATTCCAAGATAAAGGGTGTATTTGTATATTGAAAAAACAAAAGGCCAGTCACCATTATTGAAGTCTGTGGGATGATACCGTCAAAGCAAAAACATTTATTTGACACCTGATATAAAGGTAGTTTAAAGAAATCTATGAATTAGGTACATTTTAGAAGAAAGAAGCCAAGAACATAACTATGAAAATTTCATATAGCTTCACTTCTTTGTGACAATTCAGGAAGTCTTCCAATAAAAGCTTTCTTCTTTTTCCTAAAACAAACAAAAGATCAGCATCATTCAAGTACTTCCAAGGGTAAATTTTCTCCAGCCCATATCAAACCCGAGACCACTAGGTAGCAGAGTAAAAACTTCATAGATTTTTTTTCCCCCCAAGTACTCACCTAACATTCATGACTAGATCCCTAATCCACCAAAGTACCCTTACTTTTCCTGTTAATTCATAGTGTTTCCCGCTCTTTCTCTTCAGCTAGTATATGTTTTCCTCTACAGATGAGGTTTCGTAGCCTCATTAACTGCTTCCGTTTCTCTGCCATCACGAACTTCTCTTTATTCTGTGGTTTGGAGAGGGAGAAACAGAATTTGGAGGAGAGCTTTATTGCCATCATGAAGTTTGTAAATTTTGATCAGCGTTGGATAGTGCTCAAAGTTATTTTGACCGTCTTAGTCTTGTTTGTAGGTCAGAGTTCCTCAAAGAGCAATATGGAGGCCATTCGTGTCAGAACCACGTGGGATATTGATTCTTGGCCTAGAGCTACTAACTTAGAATCTCTGGGGTGGGGCCCAGAAATCTGATTGTAACACTGGCTTCCGGGTGACTGTTCTGTTCACACTATAGGAGGTTATAACTCTCTGGGTTTCCCAAAGGATTTTCACTCTTAGTTTTAGCTTCCTTCTGTAGAAAAATGTAAAACTTTTTTGAGTAGTTTCCTAACTCCAAATGAATATTGAAGAGCTACCGAGTTCAGAGGCTGAGAAAACTGTGTCTTGACTCTTTTTTAGGAAGAGTTTTATTAGTCCCCAAATGAAGGACTTATAGAAATAAAACTTCCCATGACTGTTTCTCAATCTGAGCCTTTCCAAGAGTGCTACCAAACAAGGATCCTACCAAGACCCAGCTATGAAAGGCTTCACTGAGAAGTGTTCTTACACATTTAAACATTATTTCCATTACTCGATTCACTTTTTTCAATGGATTTCTTGCCACACTTACTAGAATAATAATATAATAGTTTCTATATACATGATGTCATAGAGAATTAATTAGGCTGAATCTGTATGATGAATGTATCATTTTAACTGACACCACTTGGTCTAAAAATCCCCTGAAAAAAATCTTTCTTTTCTCAATGTTATTAATAGAATAATTTGAAAAGTGTTAAGTGGTTTACACTTCAATTTTTCATTGGTAGCTAAAATTTCCATTGTCTCATTGTGGACACATCATTCTCATTTTCTTCTCATTTCATTTGAAGTGGTCAATTGTCTTTCATGTTAATTAGCCTTAAATAAGAAAAATATCACTGTGCATGTAATATCCAACCCCAAATAGGCATTATTCCATTAACTCCATGCTTTGGAGACATAATGGTTTCATGTTACAGCACGACAGAGCTGGTATAAATTAAATCTAAATGGGTCATTCATTGGAAAGGCAGTGTGAAGTATCCTGAAAAGCGAGGTCCCTTAGTTTAATTTAATGATATTTTTTCCCATAAAATCATAATGTTGCTCTACTAGTTCAAACACACATTCATTTTAATTAATTTCTAAATTATTTCCTCAAACATCATATTCAAAAGAAGTGATTAAGGCTGATTAGAACTTACGATAAAACAAACCTCAAATGCCAGCCTTAGTGTTTCTAGGCAAATGCAATTGAGACTTATACACACGTTTTTCTTCATGGATTCAATGTTTCCTAAGAAAATAATATGCAAAAAGCTGTTGATTGTCACTGAAATATTAAATTTAATTATTTAACGGACACTAGTAATTTTTAAAACAAACAACTTATTCCTTTAAATATTTTGAATTCTGAAGTGACACAATCTCAACCAGGTTAGAATGATTAATAAAGTCCTTCAGACAAAAAACCTTTTGTATTCTAGGAACTTTTCTAGTATTTGGGGAGGTTTTGTTTTGTTGTTTTTTCCTACTGGAAGATATATGTATTTTCATGGAATTTGGCTCTATTTTAATATATCCAGGGGGAAAAAGCCTGACAGTTGTAGAACATATAGAAGTTTAGTCGTGACTTTTTAAATAAAAATTGTTCTAGTCATTCACTCAACAAAAATTTTCTCAGCCCTTTTCATATGCCAGGCACTGTGCTAAACCCTTTAAGAACAAGTGCAAACACAGCAGACATGCTCCCTGTCCTCATGGAACCTGAAACCCAAGGCTATTATTTTATTCCTAAAAGTATAGTGACTTTTGTCGTTTGTATGCTAGTTAGATTCATTGCTTATTCGTATATAAGATTTTCTCATACCAGATTGTTGCTGTTTCAACAACACAACAAAAACAAATAGGGAACTTCAAACATGGTAGAAACCTAAAGCATACATTAGACATGAAATAATTTATTATCAATGCATTTCATTTTATAGACTTAAGGATCACAGAATTTATTATATGATTGAGTCAATTATATGGTAAAATTAGAAAACAGAAAAGTACCTGACAAAATGCTAATTCTGTGATATAAATCACACTCCCTAAAAAATTAGAGGATGCGTCTTTTGGAAGTTTATCAGAGGAGATAAACCCTGAATACAGAAGGTCAAGATCTTGTTCTTTCCAAGTAAATATTGATCCGATGTAAATAAGTGGAGGAAGAAAGGCAATTTTTTCCAGTTTCCTATAAAAGCGTGAAGCCCTCGACTTTCTCTGATTGCTCCCATTTAGAAAATCATATTATGTAAATTAATTAAGAAGATTAATTTTGAGTAATACTTAAAAATCCCAGAAAGCGGTTTTTCATTGTGAGATTAATATTGCATACACATATTAAAATTCAAAGATTAGCCATTTTATTACCTAATCAATAAATCCAAGAATGACCTAGAAACTGTATGGTTTCTCCTAACTTTGAATTCAACCCTTCCATTCATTATTACTAAATCAGTAAAGAATTTCTACTGGTTGTCCAGGAAACTATAATATAAAGAGGATTGAAAATTGTGATAATCTCATTTCCCATAAACCTGTAAACAAGAGATATAGCGAATAGAGAAAGCATAAAGGCGTTCACCTGCCCATTGGAGAAAATAGGTTCTAAATTATCCTACGAAAAGGCTCTTCAAAAAATGGGGCATGCTGTTTTACAGTAGGAAGAAAAGGAAAAGCAAGAATCTGAAGGATTCTCTAGAAGTACCGGGATAAGTTGAAGAAAGAAATGGAACACGAAGAATAATGATATACATTCATTGCAAATTCAAGAGGCATTTTTTTCTTTGTCTAATTTAAAAACTAGAATCACAAGCCTGCAATTCTGCTGATGTTACTTTGCCTTTATTACAGAGGACAATTTTGTTGGTATTAATATCATATAAGCAATTTGAGGGAAGTTTTGGTGAAAACAAAATCTCAGCAGTAGCATTTCTGTATTTTCCTGAAGAGTTTTAGAAATATCCAGAACTGAGACTTTATTAAAATTCTAGCAATTAACTTAAATGTGTAAAAGTTTTCAGTTTCCTACTCTCTAGTTTTGAAGTTATAAGACTAAAATAAAATCTCTTTGACAAAAAAGGAGGAAGAAGAGGAAGGGGTGGGGGAGAAGGTGAGAGCAGAATGTTAGCACTCATATTGGAATTACTGCCTGGTTCATTCTGGGCATTTAAGACGCAAGTAAAAGTTAGGAATTGTGATGGAACAGGAAAAAGTAAGTATGCAAAATGTAAGCAGTAGGGAAGGCCACCCAAATCAAGTTTTAATTATTTTGCAATTTAGATCAAAATAGATCCCACATAGGTAGCTGTCCTAATACTAACTGCATGTAAGATATAAGATGTAAATAAGCACTTGGTTATAGGGACAAGATATCCTCCTTCAACAAAGCTTAGTGAGCCTCTTCTGAACTCTATTCAACCAGGCTTCCACCTGTGGACTTACCTGTCCATCTTGACATTGTCTGATTTTAGCAAGAATCCCACTAAGTCAAGAATCCTCCACCGTGGACATCTGATCCGTCTTAATATCTGATCACATTCCTCATTCTCCACTCTTGGAATCTCATCACCCGGGCCTGACTTCAGCAAGAATCCTGTGAAGTCCATTGAGTCAGAGTCTCCCCTTACCCCTGATGTTTTCTTTCCATAATTTTCTATCTACTGACGTCCTCACTCTGCTCCCTGGCTGTAAACGCCCACTTGTCCACGTTGGTTTCAGAATGGAGCCCAGTTCTGTACTGACGTCTCAATAGTTCCTGAATAAAGTCTGTTTTTACTTCTTTAACTACTACCCAGCTTTGGTTGTCTCTAAGAACATTCGATTAAATATTTTCTTACAAACCACTTTCCATGGTCTTATATTTCACACTGCTAATATCTGTCTCTCGTGGTATATATTCCTCTCATGCTTCCTCCACAGACAGCCAGCAGAAAAATAATAAATGCTCCAAAGATATAAGTGAATTGGACAAGAATGGATTGGATTTCTTAAAGATTGAGTAAGGTAGTACCTTTTCAGTCTTGAATTCTTTGCTTCTACCGAAAAAAATATACATTCATATCTTCCAAAGTTGATTTTTTTAGATATCCTTCTCATTGAATGGCTTTAAAACTAGAAAAGTCTTAAAATCTTAAAGTTAGTTGTTAACAGAGATTTAACAAGGTTTAAAAGCTTAAAAGGAAAGTTCAGAATCTATTTATCATACTCAGAATTCATCTGGCAGATTTTTCTCTAAAATAAAGAAAGTAAAGGGAAATGGAATAACGTAACGTGCATAAGCTCTCTCTAGAATAAATATGTCTCTTCCAAAAGAAAATTTTATGTCCCCTGTTTTCTTAAGACCTACTTTTAATTGCTGTGTGAAACATGTGCATAGTGCTATTAGCTACTGAGTAGGATTGCGACCTGAAGAACCAGCTACTTTTCAGCTGCCTTTCTCCAAACCCAATATGACCTCAGCCCAACTCATACCGTCTCATTCTTACTAATGGTCACTCCTGCTGGAGCGTGAGCATGAAACAGGGAGACCAGGTCGAACTGGTGACTAATTTAATGCACGGGTGCTAAATTATTAGTTTTGTATAGTTTTCATTTTTTATAGAAAAAGAGACTTTAAGTAATGATAAATCTAAACAACAGTAATAACAGTCACGCAAATTTGAATAACGGTTCATCATTTATAAATTAATTTTAAATACGTTTTCTCATGTGAACATCAATACAGATATCTGGAGTGGAAATAACAGTTACTGTCTTTACTTTGCAGCAAATGAAAATCTGACTTAAAGGATATTTAATTCATAACATCTAAATATTTAACTGCAAGGGCATTCGATAATGCATAGAAGAAAATGCCTTAATCTCTTAAAGATACTATTTGTAAACTACACATTGAACTTTTGATGGATTAGAACCCATATAAGATATAAGATGAGATATAAAGTTTCTCCTACTTTTGCTATATTTGGTGATATGGGGGAGAGAATTCTATGGCCTACCTAGATCATGAATAGTAACAATGTCTACTATTAATATAACAGGTTTCCCTTTGTTTAAGTTACAATTTATTTTTCTTGGTATAACTAAAAAAAAAAAGTCAAAAGAATTTAGTACATAAATTTACCATGCATTTTATGATCAAACCATTATTAAATGTCCATGGAATTACACTGTTCGCACTCCTAACAGGAACTGCTCATGATCCTGTAAGCTTCATCCAAAACTAATACAATGAGTGATAAATTTCCTTTTAACAAAGCAAAACAACATTGTGTTCTATTGTTGCATCCAAATATTCTGCTAGTTAATGTCAAAGGTTGGGACAGAGAACACTTGTTTGCGACGATGAAAGGACATTGTGCTGAAAGAAGAGACTGGAAAACTGCACTGGACATTCTGCTCCTCAAACTTCCCTTTACAAATCCCAGTGAAGCTCCTTTTCCACTTGCAACGTAGATGAAATGCGGACATTCTCATTCTTTTCTGCGTTACTTTTATATGTTTTATAGACATATATAGAGGCTTTTGTTTCACATTTGTATTTCAAAAATAACAGTATACTTTGAAAGTGAATCTAATTTTAAACATATGTATACAAACCTTGGAGTTCAGTCACAAAGGTGTCATTGGAAAAATTTTTCTCCCAAATGTCACAAGGGCTTTGAGTCACCTATAATTTTCCTTTGTTTCCCCTCCTGTCCTTGTTGAGATCCAACCATGCCAGCAGGAAATGAAACCAAATGAAAGCTTTGCTGCCAGTTTCTAAAAAGGTACCTCTTCACTAATGAGAGAGCGAGAGGAGACAGCCACAGAATCCGATCAAATTCCACTAGGAAACTTTTGATGCTTCTAGGTACATTTTGCACTAGAACCAGATGAAAGTAAGCAAATATATAAGATCATGAAAAATACTATAATAGAAATGTCATAGCCAGGTGTAACCATGATGTGGAGACGCACACAGCTTTGAAACGTATTTAACTCAATACAATTAGAACTCAAACGTTTTAAGAAAGTTATGCATAACTTATGTAACGTAAGTTTTACATAATGGTGGACATTATTTTAAATTTCTAACCAGTTGCCTTGAAAACCCAATGAAAACTCATTTTATGACCTGAAGTTTCATTACTAAAGATGAAAATATTTCCCCGCATAAAACAAAAAACTCGAATGATGTGAAATCCAACCAGCCTACACAGAATGGCTTCAGTCCTGACAAAAGTGCTCATGAGACCACGCTGCGAATGCAGGTGCTTGGTGGGAAGAGCCTCACCTTTGTTCTGTGCTGCCAAGTGAGCACCTATTTGGGGGCAGAACACAGATCACTCAAGATCAAAAGGAACACTGAGTCATGCATCGGGTCTGTGGCAACCCTGGAGTTAGGGGAGTTAAGGAAATAAAGAATATCTCATTCTTTTTCCAGGATGATTCCATGATTATATTTCTAGTCCATGCTTCATATTAAATAGAAGCTATAAGCCAGGTGGTATAAAATTTCAGACCTCTGGTCCTGATGATTCAAATGTGCTTTAGTAGAGTGAGGTGGGGAGGGGGTTGTACCTTGTCATCAATTGTCATCATGAGCGTTCAGACACCTGGACTTATTTGGAGGACTTGTGGAGCTGAGCAAGAGCCCACCTGAACAGCCCCCCGAGAAAGATTTCATCCCCTGGCTTTGAGGAGAGAGGCCAGATGTGACTCGGCTACGTCTTCGCTTTGTTGTCCAGTCAAGACCTCATGGTCTTCTGTGAAAGATACCGGGAGAAAATTCCCATAAGAAAAAAGGAATCGATTTGGCAGAGAATTTTTTGTGATATACCAGGAACACAGTGCTGGAATGGTGATTGGAGACCAAAGTGAGGCTCTCAGAGATAATCCTAACACTTCTTAGTGCTCTGCACACAGCCCTCTAGCAGAACTGTTACCTCCATAGATATGTAAGCAGTGTCCCTAGTAAATAAAAGAGACAAGAATTCTTGGATTCTTGATAGTTTGAAATACTTAAAACATGTGGGCATCTGAACTACACAGAAATACCCCTAAGCATCTCATTTGAAACAGCATCCTTTCGCTCTATAGCACATTATCGGGGTAGCTGGCAAGACCTGAATGAGGTCTAAGGATTAGACAGATAGTATTCATTTCCGTATTTGGATGGTTTTTCCATATTTGGGTGGTTGAATGGTTGTGTAAGAGAAGGTCTTTTTTTATATGAAATGCATGCTAAAGTACTCGTGGTGATGGAATATCAGGTAAGCAAGTTACTCTCACATGATTGAAGAAAATCAAAGTTCTTTTATTAAACTTGCAGCTTTCTGTAAGTCTATAAGGGTGAAATTGCTTTAAAAATTAGAAATACATCCCCCAACACACACACACACACACACACACACACACACACACACACACACACACACTCCATGACCCGGCCTAAACCTACTATTCCAGCAATTTTACTCATGATTTCCCTCCATAAATCCTGTACTTCAGTTTGTCTAGTTTATTGGCTGTTCCCGTAACATAACAGACTTCCCCACTCACACAACTTTGCTCTGTTACCCCCCTCCCAAGGAACATTCCCCAAAAATTATGCCTGTCAAATTCAACTCATCCTTGAAGGCCAGTTTACATGACGTTTCTTCCATGAAATGTCCTATCAGAGCCTAGTCCAATGCCTCATACCTACTATGTGCTCAAAATATATCTGATGAAAAGAACTCAAGCACTTAGGGTTGGAAGGGCCAAAGGTAAGTTAATACAGATTGTGCATGAGCTGGACCCTTCAAGATCAGTAGAATTTAGTTCAAAGATAGATGAAGACTTAAGTTTCACTCTATGAATGGGAAGTAAAGAAGGCATTGATCAGGGTTCTCCAGAGAAACAGACCAATATATAATGAGATTTATTATAACACATTGGCTCACACAATATGAGGGCTGAGAAGTCCCACAGTCTAGAGACCCAGGAAAGCCGGTGGGTGTCTGAAGGAAGGCCTGAGAGCTGGGGAGCCAACAGCGCAGAATCCAGGCTGGGTCTGAAGGCCCAAGAAACAGGAGTGCTGGAAACTTCCAAGCTCTCGCTGTCTGGCAGACAGTGGATTCAACCTTCATAAACATCTTTATTTTTAACTTTTCGATGCTTTTGTAATAACACTTAGCTTAAAACGCAAACACATTGTACATCTGTATGAAAATATTTTCTTTCATTATATCTTGATTCTATAAACTTTTTTCTATTTTTAAAAATTTTTAATTTTTTTTTATTTTTAAACTTTTTTTATTAAAAACTAATATACAAACACACACCTTGGCCTAGGCCTGCACAAGGTCAGGATGATCAATGTCACTGTCTTCTGCCACCACATCTTGTCCCACTGGAAAGTCTTCAGGGGAAATAACAAGCATGGAGCTGTCATCTCCCATGATGACAATGCCTTCTTCTGGAATACCTCCTGAAGGACCTGCCTGAGGCTGTTTTACAGTTAACTTTTTTTTCATAAGTAGAAGAAGTACACTCTGAAACAACGATAAGAAATATAGTAAATACATAAACCAGTAACACAGTTGTTTATTACCAATATCGATTATTATGTACTGTACTTAATTGTAAATTGTATATGCTATGCTTTTATACACCAGGCCGTGCAATGGGTTGGTTTACACCAGCGTCACCACAGATGCATGAGTAATGCATTGCACTATAACGTCACCAGGTGGTAGGAATTTTTCAGCTCCATTATAATGTCATGGGACCACCATTGTATATGCAGTCCGTCGTTGACCGAAATGTTTTGCAACACATAACCATACATGCATTACTCATAGTTGTGAGAGACCAAAGATACGACTGTGATAGAGACAAAACATTCCAGCCTCTACTTGAATTTCCTTTTTAATAAAACAGGAAAAGGCAATAATGGTAATTCCAGCGTACCCAGAATATTTCATCAGAGGGCCACCGAGAATCGTGCAGACATTACAGACAGCTATTTTGCATGAATTCCATAATTTAAGAGAACTTCCTCAAAGATGGGCAAAAGAATAAGCATTTTCAGTTTCTGGAGGAAAACATTGGAATTATGCCATTTTTCAAGAATCAGCAGTTTGGCAAATGAAAGTCTTACTCCCAATACAAAAAGAAGCAATTTTATAATCAAACAAAGTTGCCAGCATGAAACATCTGTCGCTTCACCCTTGACCCTGATCTGGTGTTCTCTATGACATATAGGAGATTCAATATCTCTGTTAAGCTGTGGATCACCTACCTGTTTTTCAATCTTCCCACTTCACTAAGAATTTCATTTATAATACCAAACAGATAAAGCTCACGGGGTCTTTACAAGGGAATGCATTTTTATAAAGGTTTCCTGAGTAAAACATAGTGAAATTGATCTCAAAATGCTTGGAACTTCTCTGTTCATTTACGCCACCGTGTTTCCCTGTTTCTAGCATCTCCTACAAACAGTTACCTAGTTTTCCTTGCTAGATCTCTTTTTCTTTCACGCAGCAGTCTCCTGAGTCTAGTGCGCCTTGAGTAGAAGACCCTCAAGATACAGTCTGACCCCACGATTTCAGTCATTTGTGAATGTAAAACATCTTTGAAGTGATCAATTAGAATTAACATCGCAGGTTTCGGGTCCCTTTAGCTTTCTCCTTTTCAAATCCGAAAATTAAACTCATTAGGCAAAAAGAAATCGTGTGGCCATTTTTTTGCAAATCATGGTTCCCTTGAGGTGCTTTCCAAGGGAGGAACTAAAGGGTAAGAGGCTCATTTGCACTCTAAGAACGAATAATAATGACTTATAATGACCATGACAATAAGCAGCAGTCTGTGGGGTCTAGGGCTTAGAATAAATCACATGGGAAACAGGCGGTGGTCCTGGGGAGGTGGGGAGCAGAAGGGCTAATGAGAAAGGCAATGATTTCTGTCATGCTTTTCCATTCATCTGCGGTTTGCTTTTTGTGGATATTGATTTGTAGGTGACCTTTAAGAAATGTCTCTTCCAGGCACAAGCCTGTGTTCTCTTATCTCTTGATTGGGAGATCACTGGATGATACTGGGGAAGACCAAGAAGAGGAAAATAAGTCTGAAATATGTGAAGAAGGCCTAAGCAAATATTCCGTCTATTTTAGTCTATTTCAGCGAATATGCTAAGCCTAAGGTATTCATAATTATTGTTGAGAGAGTTGTTGGGAACACCCAAGAAATTGTAGTAAATCCCTTTTGGCATAAAATGTTTTCTGAACTGGACTGGAACGGTAATAGTAGAAACATTTCATCTTTATGAAATTGATGATGTCATTCATTTCATCTCAAATTCTTACGTAATGAAAGAAACAATATCATTCTTTTATCCATAAACTGGAATAGTCTAAGGCCTGCTGTATCTATAGAAACTAACTAATTCATAAATCATGTGGCTTCATTCAGTCTTTTGAAAAAAGAGCAAATTAACTTGAAAGCAAATGTTAACATTTTAAGCAACCAATTTAGAAACCAGTATTGAAAATTTGTTGTTTGGTTAAGACAAACTGCATGTTCTGTAAAGCAATGATCGATTTTGTTACCTTGGGGAAAAAATTTTCAAAGGAATTGTTTCCTTGGTATTTAGAGTTAAATCCTAAGTTAAGTTGCAGAGAAAAAAAAAATAGAGTCTAAAATTCAGATCTGAATAGCATTGAATTGAATCTCACTATATTTCCAATTATTAATAAATTTTTATTTTTAGTTACTCCCAATGAAATTAGTTAAGACAGTAAATAATAGTATAATGGTGGCAAGTGTTTCAAAGTTAATGAGAATTATTAAAGGTAATTTTTATCACATGCCTTCCCTATAAAGCCAGTAGATTAATAACTAAATAGGGGAGTTCCCCACAGGTTGGCTGCCAGGAAGAATTATATAAACTAATTAACAGAAGACCTTGGAGGAAGTTGGTCTCATTTACAATCTTGATAAAAAGGAGAGGAGAGAAGATACCACAAAGGAAAATATATTAATAAATATATAGGTATTTATTATCTAGGTATTAACAATCCTTTCTTTATAATAAAATATATCATAACCAAAATAAGGAGTAAAAAGCTAATAAAATATTTTCAGGAAAAGACATACAATTGACATTTTAGGATAAGATAAAATATGAGCAACACATATAGAAAAATTAGTAAACACATGGAAAAATTAAAGAAAATTTTAATTAAAATTTTGAAAACACATTATACCTAACAAGTATACAAAATGGAAAATGAGGTACTTATTTATGCCAGTAATATCTATACATGCAAACTGGTAACCATTTTAGAAATCATCTAGCTGAATTTGCATTGTAATTGATTTCGAAGACAGCATCTTTTAATTATAAATGTGCTATGAAATAATATTCAATAAAATATTTGGCCAGTGTTGTCAACTCAGGCAGACAAGGTTTGACAGATGTTTTACTGAACGCATCGATAATGTTTTAGATTCTAGAATTAGAAATTGTGTTAGGAACGGGTGCAGATAGAGGGAACAGAAAAGGCAATACAGGCAGAACCAGAACTGCTCTAATTAGAACCATCTCAAAGTTCTTAGTGAAGAGAAACTAAAACTGATACCAGAATTCCGTATATCCTTTACAATTATATAATAACTATGTAATTATGTGTGTAAGTTGATACATGAATTTCATTAGAATGTAAGCTCATTCTGCCTGCACAGATATTTTGGTTGTTTTCATAAAAGCTCAAGTCAGTTAGAGCAGAGGTCAAAAGCTAAGGGCCTGGAGGCTAAACCTGGCTTGCAGACTTATGTTTGAGTGGGCACAGTGTTTATAAAGGTGGAACTTAAATACTTTATGGTAGGGGAAGCAGTCTGGACCAATTCAGACATTCAGCTTACTTGCTGGGATCCCAGAGGCATTGAGCTGATGGTGTCTACGTGAGACACAAAGTTTTAGGACCCAGAACTGGTGGGGACTGTGATCTGAAAAGTCTTGAGTAGGCCCATCACGGGAGCCCTAATTCATTGTTAGTTCCGTTTTCCCTGGGAGGCCTAGGGCTGTGGCAACTGAGTTTGATTTTTTTTTCAACACATGTGGTTGAGGAGGTTGGGGAGATAGGATTGTCTCACCCTGGCCTTTTCTTCCCTTAGCCCCAGAGGTTGAGATATTTTGCAGCTGTTGTCTTGGTATCAAACCATCAGTGGGGAGTTGGAATCAGTCAGCCTTTGGAAAGTTGAGAAAGCTCTAGGAGGCCCTTGTCCCCTTCCTCTGCCTCCTACTGAGACACGAAGCTCTTAGCAACCCTTAATTGACTATTAGGCAGTAGTATTCTAACATAATGATGTTGGAATTATTGACAGTATATGTAGAGGCCTCTGCCCCTATTTAAAAGAAAAATACGATCATTTGTAACATATTGCAATTAGGCATGCATTTCATGTAGCATCTATCACCTGAGAGCCTCACAGGTTTCTAGAAATTAGCTGGTTCATCATTAATGAATGATTTTTTGTTTGTTTTTTGTTTTCGTTTTTTTTCTTAGAACAACTCAAGACATGTAATTCGATATATTTTTAATTCTCAGTGCCTGAAGGTCATAGATAAAAACCATAAATGGAATTTCAAGGTGTGAAAGAAAAGGACAGAACAATAAAAACAAACAAAATACATTGTCTTTTCAAGGGCTTTAAATATGTCCAACAGGAGTAAACATTGCATTTAATAGATAAAGGTATCAATGAGACACAATCTACGAAAAAGCATGTTTCTCCCTTTAGCATTTTTCACTACTAGATTCAAATAATATGTAAGCACTTCTCCTTTGTACTGAGCGTCTGTTACCCGGGCATCTTTAACTTTTTGGTGACATCTGCTGTACAAAGGGGAAAATGCTGTGGAATCATTTTGAGAATGATAGTGGAGCTGCCCAGAGAGGATTTAGATTTTATCTCTCTCTTTCTCTCTCTCTCTCTCTTTTTTTTTTTTTTTTGTATTTACACTACTATAACTTTTTTGATACTTCCCTTCAATATGAATAGTCTTCATTTTAAAAAGTAAGAATATTTAAATGATTTCCATATGCATTGCATCATAAAAATATTGGCCAGTGCTGGAAAATTCTAACTTAATTTTCTAGTAAACAGTTTAAAGATGGCATTTCAATTTGACAACTTTGCTACCATTCTCGTCAAATATTAGGAAAACTATTAAAGTAGGTATTTAAATGCTTTTTCTTATATTTAAAGACAACCACTTCTGAGGGATGATTAAAAATATTATTAACACTAAAAAAATATTATTAATACTATAATAGAAATATTTACAGTGGAACTTGAATTTTAAAGGGAATCAAAGTTTCTATTAGGTTGTCAACTTGACTTTATATTTCCCATTCTAGCTGTAAAGAATAAGCACAATTGTCTGCTACGTACCAGAAAATAAGCATCATTTATACATACTCCTAATTATGCTCCACCTGAATCCTTTGGCTATATTCTACAGCTGCTGCTGGTTTGCAGACAATTAAACACTTCATTTCATAGCTCATGATTATAACTAGAGACATTTGGTAATTCAACAACAAAGTAAAAATTTTTATTAAGTATTTATTATAGGCAAGCATTGTGCTAGACACTTTTAACAATGTAACATGTGATGAAATGTTCTAGCTCCCAAAGCAAAAGTCAAAATGGGAGGATCCCATGTTCCATAACAGATGCTAGTTTTACCCATGCCTGGTTAAGAGGTGAGAAGATATTTCCCCCATTGACTATGGTTCTCTAGTTCTTAAAAAAAAAAAAAAAACAACATAAAAAGCCTTCTTCTAATCTGTGCATGGTAATCCAGTGGACAGATAGCCAACTCAAGTTCACAGTAAGACAAAAAGCAGATATGGCTGAAATAAACAAAACTAGAATCCTATGTAATGTTACATGCACAGGTTTAAACTATTAAGCAATGCCTTCCCCATTGTGACTTCCTTTTCAGCCTTCAGCATCCTTCTGTTTAAATTAATGACCCTGAGACCCAATAACCTGCTTGAAAAGAATAACCCATACAAAAGAATAAATAGGTGATTATTTTTATAATTATGTGATTTAACAATTATATATTTAATTTAATTATGTAATCATAATTATATATGATAATATTAATTACTCTGTGACTAGTTATTGGCAAGTTTGGCTTGCCTGTGAACAATAAAATATATACTGTTTCCTAAGTGTTTACAGCCAGAAAAAGGATCAACAGTTCAAATCAAAACAGAATGCACTAAGCGACCAGTTGAGATATACAGCATGAGATTAGGATTTAGAAGGCAAGAGTACTTCCAGCTGAGGGAATCAGAGGAAAGTTCATGGAGAAAGGGATCCATTTGATCAAGTATGAGGAGTGTGCTCATTTCAAAGTGGAGGCAGAGATAATCTAGGTAAGAAGAAATTCAAGAGCCAGTCCATGACGACGGCAGGAAGACACAGATAGGAGCAGTCCATCCCTCTGCTCTTGGATACCCACTGGCTATGAAAGGAACAACTGGGAAACAAGGAGCGCTTGTGACATCTCATAAAGGACCCTGAACTGCAAACCAAGGAGTCTGGATATTTTTACCAGGAAAGCTGAATGCTTATTCTAGATCCCTAAGTCATGGACGAGGAGTGTTTTCATATGTGCCTGTCAAGTCTATTTCCTTTTAGCTTCAACTCAGAGCTATTGCTCTGGATTGGGTTTACTCTGTGCTTTGGATTTCTTCCTTTCCCTCGATTCCTTTTCCCTGGCATCAGAAGAACTTCCTACTTCTTCCTGTCTGATGGGACCTCGTAACCTTCTTTCAATGTACTGACTGTGTTATTGTAAAACACAATGGTGTGAGTCATAGGTAGGTGTCTTGATTACATGAGAGGAAAGCATTAGAATTCCAAGAAAAACTTTCTTTGAAAATTCTCCTATCCAAGGCAATTGTTTCACTGAGAGTTCAAAAAATGTCTAATGTGACACTCACAGCTAAGCTATGACATCTCTACTTTCAATGCTCCCTACCCTGAAACAGTTGGAGCCTAGTCAATGGGCGAGGATACCAAGAACAATAAAATTTATGTAAATTATAATAGTTGATGATTAAGATGTAATAATACAATTTGTAGGGGACAAATATAATACTAATAAAATTTACAGAGAATAAAAATAGATACTTTATTTTCAAAATATCCCTGTTACCTACATAAATCACTGTCACACAACATGACAAGGAAATTTAAATCTTCTTCCCACTCCCAATTGTGACAACCAAGAATCTCTCCAGACATTGTCAAAATTGTCCAAGTTTGAAACCATTGCTTTAGGTCTCAGGATAAATGTCACATCCTCAGTGGCTTTCTGCCATCCCCACCCTCACGCTTACGCTCGTGCTGTTCTGTTTGAGCATTCACCCCAACTTGCAATAAAAATTATTTGGGGTGATTATTTGTTTGCTCTCTGTCTCTTCCATTAGACGGTAACCTTCCTGAAGGCAGAGCCCGTGTCTGGATTTTCCTTTCTTTTCTTTTATCGATTACTATTTGCTATGCAGAGCCTCTCAATAACAATAATTCCATTTTAATGTTTATTAGCACAGAAATATTTTTTTAGATGAATAAATAAGAGTTTACAAAACAAAAAACACAAAGATACCCCATGTCTGGCATTTACAAATCTGAACTCAACATTTTCTCTTATTTGGGGAACAACATCTAATTATTAAGGGACGAAGAGAGAGGAAGAGAAAAGGAAAGAAGAAAGAGAGGGAGACAGCAGGGAAGAGAGGGATGGACAAAAGGCAGGAGCACCAGTGATCTGCGGGGTTTTCCTCGCAGGCCCAGGGAACTCGGTGTCGCAGAATAAATGGCATTACTGAGACGCAGGACCGTGGCAATCCCATATCTAGGCATGAGTACGGTCGCGTATTGAAACAGATGTGTGTTTGAGAGTCTGACTTTCCTAAGGTTGGAAATCTGTGCAATTAACTGTGACTTTCTGCTTTCCTCGTTCCTAGTACTCACAGCTCCTCTCTGTAAAGTCTTGATCTAATCAATAGCTGTCCGTTAGCACTTCCTATTTTCCTCTAGTTTTCCCCTAATTGTAACAAATGATTAAACAATGGCTGACATCATCACACTGTTCTGGAAAATTTGTATGATTTGTTTAGAGTCACACGTGGGACGGCTCTGAGCAGCTCTCAGAATATCAAGGATGCTGCAGAACTTGCCCACAAAGACAATAGCCTCTGTCTCAGCCATGCAGCCATTTCTGGCCAACAAGAGATGCTGAAGCCTTTAAAATAACACTTAGAAAATGATGAATAAAATGCATGGGAACTTTAGACACACATGCAATAGAAGAACAGAATACAATCACCTATTTAAAAAAATCTAGAGATAACCATTCATTTTTTGTGTGTATGATCTGTACTTTTAAGAGACATTTTTATTATAGGTGTCTAAATAGTTCTCTTTTCTTCCCCATTTTCTTTTAGATTCCTGCTTATATTCCTATCAGATCCAAAACATTTGTTTATTATTTTTGCTGTTATTTAAGTATACAACGATGCCGGATGGCTAAGTCTCTGGCAGATCAGAGCTGATAAGGAATGCAAACACTCTGTAGACGGCACCTTAAATAGTCTAAAGAATCATTATAACATTTTCAGTAATGTTTATTCTCAAATACAGTGATATTGAATTAAACATTAAAAGGAATTCAGAATCAAACAAGAAATCCCAAAGAACTGAGCTTGTTTCAGTTCTGCTAACTCAGGCAAAAGGGTGATAATTTCTTCAACCCTTTTAAATTCTCCAGGGATGGGTTAGAAAAGTTTCCACATCTACACTCTCATATCCAATATTTCCTAACTCTCTCATCCTCTCCTTCACCGGCTACCCACAATCCCCACAAATAATTCTACCTTTCCTCCATCTACTTAAGACACTGTGCATGTTAAGAAAAAGAATTAAAGCAGAAAAACTGAAGTAGCCCTAAAAAGTCACCTGAAATATCTTCCAGATTCACAAACTGGAGACCTTATATGGCTTAATTAACCAGACATAGGTGCCAAACGTTGATTATGTTTAAGATGGGTATCAACTCAACTTGATCTCTGTTAGAAAACAATCCAGCTCGTAAAAGAACCATAGATTGCATCAACAAATAATTCTTCCTTGAGCTTACTCCCAGTAATTTAACATTAGGACATTATCATTAATTTTTAAGGACTGAAATGGTTTGCTAACCTTCTTTTTACAGATTTATATTTTTACTTAATTCTTTAAAATTCCTGCTGTTGGTGTCGTTTTTAAATACTCCCTTTCCATCATACTTAAGATTTCTGTAATCGAGGGCTCATTTGCTTATAATTCTCTCTTTCTCCTGTTATCTATCTGAAAATGAATAGGCACTTTTATCTTACGTAGCTTGTAGCATGAAATTCCACATACGAGTAATTATTCTCCTCCTGCAGGTATTAAAAAGAAGTTTAAATCATAATTAAAAGATTACTGGCTTCCTTTCCATAAGCCATCGCTCTAAGTAGTTAATTATAAAAGTAAACTCACAATGCATATGCCATTAGCCCTACAAGAAACTGAGCACAGCAAAGATTAGGTGTGATAGGATCTTTGTAAAGCAACGCTTTCATGAGTTTATTCTTTTGTAAATAAATTTACCCTCATGCAAATTTTGTTCTCAGCTGTTATTAGATCGCTGAATTTTCTTTTCGGCCACTAGAGGTCTGCCACACCTAACTTGACGGTATGCTGGTCTTTGAGAGTTATACAGAGTTCTGTAGCCTGCCTGAACGTATCCATCATTTATCCATCTTTTCAGGGACTGATTCATTAATTCATTCAGCGTTTATTCATCACTTCTGTGTGCCAGTCACGGTGCTACATACAAAGGAGGAGGGAGCTGCGAGTTTCTTATATCTGCCCTGTCTTAGTCCGTTTTGTGTTGCTATGAGAGAATTTATAAAGAAAATTAATAAAGAAAAGAAATTTATTTCTTACAGCTCTGGAGGCTGGGAAGTCCAAGGTTGAGGGGCTTGCACCTGGCGAGGGCCCCCTGCTGCTGCATCATGCCCTGGTGGGAGGCAGAAGGGCAAGACGGCGCATGCGCAAAGGGTGGGTGGGGAGCGGGGCTGAACCGGTCCTTTTATTAGGAACCCACTTCCGTGATAACTAACCCACTGTCACAAAACAGCAATGGATTCATTCATTCATTCATTCATTAAACAAATATCTCTTGGGCATCTGCAATGTGCTAGGTTCTAAAGGTACATCATTGAACAAAACGGTCAAAATTCATAAAGGGCTGATAACGAGAATCTATCCAGAGCTCAAAAAAATCAACAAGAAAAAATCAAACAACCCCATCAACAAATGGGCAAAGGAAATGAACAGAAACTTTTCAAAAGAAGACAGAATAATGGCCAGCAAACATATAAAAAAATGCTCAACATCTCTAATTATTAGAGAAATG
>CAUYSK010102563.1:0-26510 GCA_963575035.1 Avahi laniger
GGTCTGACAGTCAGTGGAGTGGGCAAAAGTCACACCCGCACCAGCGACCTAAGGAGGCAGCACGTGAACCGGCCACAAGTAGCAGCTTCCGAGGCTGGAGCGACGACTCAAGTACCCGCTACCCTCCAGCTGCCTGGTGTCCTCAGTGCTGTTAGTCATCAGGGGATGGCTGTCATCTCTTTGGCTGAGCCCAGGCCGGGCAGCCGGCTCTTGTTCAGGGGTCAGTACTCTGTCCTCAGACACTGGGCTCGCACTCAGAAGGCGACATGCACACAGCCTGTGAAGCCGTACAACTAACATCTCACATTCCTGATTCTTACGCGCTCTGGGCAAGCACACGTTAAGCGAAACAGAAGACAGATGGCGTCCACTATTCCAGTGGCACCTGTGCATGCTCTCCGCCCCCTCCCCTCCCTCCCTCCCCCCTCTCCAACATGGTGAAATCGGCAGGCCTGCACTGCAATCCCCTAGAATGTATGCCTTTCCCTAGGCCCAGTTAAATGCACAGCCAGTATTTGCTGACAGCTGCAGAATCATTCCCCAAGCCCTGTGTATGTGCCACCTTCCTCGTGCAGGCTGCGCTCGGGCTCCTTCTAGACCAGCTCGGCCGGGCCATTCCAGGGAGGCGTCAGCTCTGGCAGCCTGGGCCCTGCGCTAATGCCCTTCCTGCCCCTCCGAGAGCCTGGGGCTCGGCTCTGCCGGCAGTGCACTCCTGTCTCTGTGCCCTCTCAGGACCACACGGAAGGGTCTCCAGTGGGCCTGGACTTTGCATATCCATTACAGCACCAGCAGCGTGGGGGCCAGGGCTCTCCAGTCCAAGGCCACAGCTCCCTCCCTCCTCCTGAGGGAACGAGTGACCCATCTGCATCCCAGGGAGGGTGGGCCAGCTCTGGAGGTTGTTGCATTTGCTCCAGCAGGAATTTTCTGTCCCGCTTTCACAGAGCACGGGCAGCAGCTGATACCCTGCACGAACCCAATCCTGCACACTCCCTGGGGCTCCGGCCCTGCCCTCCTGCCTCTGCCTCATCAGAGTGGAGCAGGGACATTACCCACACGTCATTCACTAACCTGCAGTAGAAAGCTCAGGAGTCTCAGCCCAGCAACCTCACAGGCTCGTTGTGTGACCTTGAGCAGGTCACTGCACTCCTCTGAGCCTCAGACTCCCAGTCCTCAGCCTGGAGGGCCGGGAAGCAGCACAGCCTGGTGAATGAACATCAGCCTTGGAGACCGACTCACCGGCCCCATCAAACGCCACTTGTGTGGCTTAGGTGTGCGGCCTTGCCTCCCCAGTCCTCAGTTTCCCCATAAGTAAAATGGGGGATGTAATAACACCCCCAGGCTGGGAGGATCCAGCGAGCTAGCCCACATATCATGAGCCCGGCACATGGCAGGTCTTCAACAAAGAGCAGCTACCCTTATCCCGGTGCCCTTCAAGGACCTCCAGGTCTGTCTCTAACCCAGCCCTGCACACGTGCTCACTGGAGGAGGATGTTTCATGAAGCTGGCAGGGGGCTGCACCTCCCGGGGCTGCCCAGGGAAGGGAAAGCCAATCTCCAAGCCACCCGCACCCGCAGAGGCACCAGCTGCCAGGCCACCCGCTCCTTTCCTGGCATACTTGTGTGCAGCGCTCAGGAGGAGGCGACTCATGAGTATCCGGGTGGCTTAACCCCAGGAGGCCCTGCAACCACTCTAGATTTTTCGAGTTTATACAGACAAAGCCAGGCCCCTGGAAACTGCAGGCAGACACGTGTCACAGCCTCCAGAGCCCATTAACGGCCCAGGCAACTCTGCTCTGACGTTTCCTAACTAGGAAAGTCTTGGCGGCAGATCTCTGCAGAGGTGAGCGGGCTTTCAGGCATCCTCAGGAATCGTACTGTGTTCTTTGTTTCCCACCCCGACGGCACGTTCCTAGTGGGAGGAGGGGAAGGAGGCAGGCCCGAGGCCCTATAAACAAATGCTACCACGTGCGGGGCATGGCCTGCTATGGACTGAAGGGACCATGGGCTATTCAGTGACTCTGGAGGTCTGGTGGGAGTGGAGGCCCCGTACCTACAAATACAGCAGAAGAGATGCCAGATACATCCCTCCAGTAAGAGTCACTCAACAAACATTATCACTCTGGCCGCAGTGTCCATAGGTTTTGCCTGAGGTTGGACACTGAGAGACAAGAGTCCACTGGACTGTAGGGACCTCGTAAGCTCCATTCCCTGGTGTATCCTCAATGTCTAGTCCAGTGTCTGGCACATAGTAGGTATGCAGTAAAGGTTTGTTGAATGACTGAGTGATCTCCACCCTCATAGAGCTCACAGTCTGTGGACAAGACAGCAGGGGAGGAAGACAGTGTACCTCCATCTGATCGCACCATGCGGAAAAGAGCACTGCCTGGAGAAATGGGGATCCAGCTCTGCTTTCACACCTGTGGTGACAGGGGCCTCATTACCTCCTTAACAGCACTGACCACAAAAGGCCTGTGGGCAGTGTGCTCTTCATTCTGTGGCTCCCGAACCCAGGACTTCTAATAATGCGAAATTCACTGAATTAGAAATGGAGGAAGGAAATATCCCTGCCAGGGGTCCCCACTCTACTCTCTGGGCCCCACAAGCCCCCTCTGTTTCCTGCCCCAGGTCAGCCTTGCAAAGACCCCGACTCAGGTTCTGGGGACCTTCAGGCACCCATCCTCCACCCCCTGTGGGAGCAGGGTCTTCAGCCAGCTCCCTAGACACGTCCCTTCTCCAGCAGGAGCTCACAGGGCCAGTAGAGGAATCACCATCCTTGGCCCTCCACGGCCCCGAGAGGTCTAAGCGCCTCAGCCCATCCCCGAAGACCAGGCCGGTCCCTGTACCGGCACCACCCAGCCCTGCTCAGCAGTCGCACTCCACTCAAATCCAGGGGTGCAGCCTCCAGGCCTTTGCCCTGGCGCTGCCCTCCTCCTGGGGCACCCTCTCCCCCGCCTCCTCCCAGCTGATGAAACGCTGAACAGCTCATCTCATGCGCCACATCCTCGCAGCGCACTCCCACCCTTGCAGACAGTCTCTCCACACTCAGTTCATGTCCCCAGAGCCCTCTGCTCCACGGCCAAAGACATCCATGTCTGGTCGCCTGTGGGCCCTGGAGGTGGTCTGTGCTCCGCCTCTGTGAGACAGCCCTGGGGGTGGCTCAGAGCACTGCTGTGGAGCCAGGCAGTCCAGAGTCTGAATGCCACCTCTGTTCCATTTCTGCTGTGTGAGCTCAGGAGCACCTTTCTTAACCTCTCTGAGCCTCAGTTTTCTCATCTGTAAAGTGGAACTAATCATACCTTCTCACCAAGATTGTTGTGAAGAATAACTGAGATAACAGATGTCACATTCCTGGAACAGAGCCCAGCACAAAGGAGGCTCTGATCAATTGCAGCTATTAATAAGACTCACAGTAATGATAACAATGTTACTCTCTATGCATCTGGGGAATGTCAATGCATGCAAGTGACTCCTGCAGCTCAGGCAGACGAGTTTCGGGGGTGAAGAGGCCGGCCAGCCAGGGCAGCCGAGCTGTGCCTGAGCGTTTTGGGCGGATCCTGGCAGCTGGCCAGTGCACGTGGGAAGCAGAGGAAGGAGGAGCCCTGCCCACCAGGCTGGAGCTCGGATTCAGGACGCAGGAATCATTCAAACAGCCCTGTCCCAGAAGCCCTACGTCTGAACTCCGCTCCCGGCCTCAGGCCTGAGGTCAGCCGTGGCCATGGACCCTCTTGGCCAAAGGGGCTCCAGGATGGGGTGGCACAAGCTGGCTCCCATCTCCCGGTGCTTGGCTTCCAACAGATTCCAAAAGCAGAGTGGGCCCCGCAGCCCTGGCCTCACACAGCCGGCTAGTGTAGACAGTGCCACTTAGAGGAGCAAAACCAGGGAGCTCTGGGAAGGTGGTCAGGCCGAAGCCTGAAGCTTCCAAACACTGAGCCACCCTCCGATGCGACCACGTTCCCAACCCACAGGAAGACAGTTCTCCAGCTGCAAACCGTCTGACGTGACTTAAAACCTTCTGCCAGCCCGTGTGCCAACTGCCCAGAACACCACTTTGCCACTGTGCAGCCCACACCACACACCACGCTCCTGGGATGACTGCAGGTGTTGCACGCATGGAAAACTCCTTTCAGGGTCATCTACCTTCACGAGTCTCACAGCAGGTACATCACCCCCGTGGTTTCACGGCCGCGCTCGCTAGACAAAGCCCAGCACCATCGCTGTAAAGAAGACTTTAAATAAAACAGTATGGGCAGCCACCCCACGAGAGAAGATGCCCCACGCCCTGTCCTCCACTGCCCCCATGGTCCCTCCCCAGTCCCTCCCCACCATTCCCCCTGCCCAGGCCTCCCCTGGTCCTCGCTGAACACCTGCCATGTCCCCTCCCTGCTGTGGGCCTATGCACCTGCTCTCCCCTCTGCCTGTAGGGCCCTTCCCCTCACCCCGTGCCTCAGACAATTTTAAAGGTCAACACTCAAGAGTCCCCTGGGCTGTTAGGCCATCGCCCCTCCAGGCACGGCCTCCCTCCCTGGCCAGGGATCCATGCCTCTATCCTCAGCCTCCTTCCACCGGGACAGGAGTCGGAACCCCAGCTCAGTGCTGGGCCAGCGGCTGGTCTCCCACTGTCCACTGCAGGCTGGGGCCCCATTCACACCTAGGCTCTGTGCACAGGCCTGGCCTGGAGGGGGAGGCAGGAAATGTTTGCAGCGGGTAGGCAGGCAGGAAGGAAGGGCGAAGGAGCCCCCCAACACACATACACAGCACACGCACAGCACACATACACCACGGTGGGACTAGGCTGTAACTCCATCCCTCCCTTATGAGTGGTAAGTACAACTCAGAGGGGAGAGGGGTTCACAGTGGACACCCGTCAAGCTCCCTCCCACGGGCACAGGTGCCCCGTTGGCCATCAGGCCCAGCTGCCGTGCGCTCACCCCCACCTTCCTACCCTCAGTGGTGCTCACCTGAGACAGCTCTGCCAGCCAAGCACATGCCAGGCCCTGCTCGCCACCAGTGCTGCTCCCAGGAACCCACGTGTCCAGGCCCCTCTGCCCACCACGTGGAGGGCTCATCGTGTGTCCACGTAGGCCTCAGCTCCAACTTCCACCCCCACTGTTGCGGAGCAGGGCTTTGTCTGGCCCGTCCAAGGGACCAGGAGAGGCACAACCATGTCTGTGGCAGCACGTTCTGGCCCGTGGCCCAGGCCTGGGCAGCTCCTTGGCTTGCCCCGCTGCACAGGACTGTCCCTGCATGAGGTGCCAGGCTGAAGGGCCCAGGCTCACCAAGAGCAAGAGCGCTGGGCTCTGCATACCTCTCTCCACCAAGCTCCCAGCAATCTCGCTTACAGCGAGCAGGGAAACTGAAGCTGCGGCCCATGGCAGTCCCAGACTGCGGGCTGTAGGCGCACAAGGCGGAGGCTCATCCCCGTCTGTCCCCAGGTCCACATGTAGCAGCACAGCAGAACCCAGCCAGCCCCAAGTCCACCATTCATCCCACTGATCCATTGGCAGATCAATCAATCGAGGAGTTTAAGGTCACAATGACCCTCCTACGTGCCCCGCCCTATAGACGCCTTCACCAACTCTCAAAATAGGAGGAGTTTCAAGAAAACCACAGAAAGTCAAGTTCCACTCTGCAGCAAAAGACTGAGAAGCTGTCTTTAAAAAGTCAGCCATCCACCCACAAAGAGGCAGGAATCTCCTCTGCAGCATTCCTGAGAGGCAGCCCCGAGCTGTGTCTCGATACCTCTAGGGACAAGGAGCTCCCCCTTCTCCTTTTTAGAAAACAGCTTTATTGAGGTATAATTCAGGTACCATGCGACCCACTCATCCAAAGCGTGCGAGTCAGTGGTCTACAGTTTCACAGATCTGTGCAACGACAGTCGATTTCAGAACCTTTGTCATCACCGAGAAAAGAAGCCCTGCTCCCCTTCGCTGTCAGCCAAGCGCCTGGCAACACTGATCTATCCTGCTTTCTGTCTCCATGGTTTTCCTCCTCTGGGCGTTCCACATGGATGGACTCACGTACGTGTGGACTTCCGTGGCGGGAAGTCACTCAGCACTGTGTTTCTGAGGTTCATCCGTTACACGGCGCGCCATTCCTTTTCCCATTCCTTTCCCGCTGAACAGCGTTCCGTCGCACGGCTGCGTCGGTCTCTTCTGCACTCATCAACGATGCATGCTGTGTTGTGTCCACTTTTTGGCTATTACGAACAATGCCGTGATGAACCGGCGTGTGAGTGTTTGTGCAGACACGTTTCCATTTCTCCTGGGCATAGGCCTGGGAGTGGAACTGCCAGGTCACGTGGCAACTCTGTGGAGCTGCTCGAGGAGCCGCCAGGCTGGTTTCCAGGCAGCCGCACCTCTTTACGTCCCCGCCAGCCATGCGTGGAGGCCCCAATTTCTCCACATCCTCCCCGACACTGTCATCGCCTGTCTTTTTGATTCCAGCCAAGCTAGTGGGTGGGGAGCAGCAACGCACCGTGGCTTCGGCACTTTCTTGATGACACCGGTGTCAGGCATCTTCTCGTGTGCTCACTGGCCTTTTTTTTTTTTTCCACGAATAGGACTTTTTATTTGTCATTATTAAAAGTCTGAATTTTAAACAGATTCTTGGACTGGTGGTTCATATCCATCAGCTCGTTCAACTTTAGTGCCTGTCTTGTCACCAGCAGCTTTTCCAGTGTTAGAGCTGGTTCCTCTCGGCCCCAGGAACAGAGGGCAGAGTCACCGAGGATGCAAATGGCAAAGGAGTTTATTTGCTAGCTCGAGCTAGGGTCCAAGTCCCAGAGCACCAAAGCAGTGGCCTCCCTATGAACCAGGACCCCGCCCTGGGGTAAAAGTGAAGCTTTTATACTTTCTTATGCACACGACACACCGGTGGCACACGACACGCTGGGCACACCATCCTCCTTCCCCCTTAGTCCACTGGTTCCTTTGAAAGTGGCGGATGGTTTTGACTCCTGATTGGGTGTCCCCAAGCCTTGGGATTTTCAATTTTCGCGCCGGTGCCAGTTGACCAAGAATGCTGGTCAACAGCCGCAATGCTGGCCGAGAACAGCTGCACTGCCCTGACATGGTGAGCTAGTGGTATGTTTTCTTCTGATCGGCTCTCTCCTGTTTGTGGTTTTTGTGGTTATTCCTGGTATCTCTATTTCATACTCCCGGCACTGGGCATTATGCTGAGGCACAACCTGTCATGGAGTCACTCCTGCTCTTACTCTTATATTTAACAAACAACTAAAAGCAAGCACGGTTACAGAAGCAAATGGCATTAGTTAGAATCAAAAAGAATGCATTCATAAAAACAACAAAGTACATTCTCCTACTATCAATTCCTGTCTTTCACCAGAACTACCACCTCCACCACGAAGCTCCATGAGTTTCCCCAATTCAAACTTGGCCTCCTTCAGCATTTTTATTTTTCTACAAAGACATCATGGAGACGATAAATAGATTGACAAGCCTTTTCTGTGTCTTTTCCAGTGCTGTCCAGAATCAATTTATTGACTACTTCTTTCAAGTCATTTGTGTGCATCTCTCTGGTCATGATTTCCATCGTCTTCTTCCGGATTTGGCGGACCTGTTGGTGCTGAGCATAAGAGGTCTTCCGTATCTGATTGTTGCGTTTTTTAGTAAAACCAACACAGAACAGACGAAGCAAATAACCATCGGTAGTATTTTTTTTTTTTTTTTTGAGACAGAGTTTCGCTTTGTTGCCCTGGCTAGAGTGAGTGCCGTGGCATCAGCCTAGCTCACAGCAACCTCAAACTCCTGGGCTCAAGCAATCCTTCTGCCTCAGCCTCCCGAGTAGCTGGGACTACAGGCATGTGCCACCATGCCTGGCTAATTTTTTCTATATATATATATTTTTAGTTGTCCAGATAATTTCTTTCTATTTTTTTTGGTAGAGACGGGGTCTCGCTCTTGCTCAGGCTGGTCTCGAACTCCTGACCTTGAGTGATCCACCCGCTTCAGCCTCTCAGAGTGCTAGGATTACAGGCGTGACCCACCGCGCCCGGTCTCATTGCTAGTCTTGACATCAACATGAGCTTCAACCATAGTCTGCCATTTTTTAACCATGGGACACATTTTGTCACAATAAGGTCCATGCCATGAAAATTAGTCAGGCAGCTTTTGTCCTGAACATCTTCAGTAATCAGCTTGAATTTTCTAAATGCAACTTCATCATTTTGCAGATGAGCAAGGCTCACTTCAAACACACGACCCTTGAGGCCATCAGAGGCAATTTTCTTTCCTCGAGTCCTGGTGACTAGTGTTTTCCCAATATTTCTTATATTGAACATAGCAGGTGCCTTCACATCATACCAATCTTTCTTAGAAAATGGATAACCACTTTCTTCTTGGCTCCTTTTTTGCCACCTTTCATAAGGTGTTTGTTCTTGCCAACCGCCATGGTGCTGCTCAGAGAGCCAAAAGGGGCCCTCATTGGCCTCTTGTGTATCTTGTTGGGAGAAGTGTCCATTCAAATCTTTTGCCCATTTTTAAAAATAGGGGTTTTTTGGCTGGGTGTGGTGGCTCACACCTGTAATCCTAGCACTCTGGGAGGCCGAGGCAGGTGGATGGTTTGAGCTCAGGAGTTCGAGACCAGCCTGAGAAAGAGCGAGACCCTGTCTCTACCAAAAATAGAAAGAGATTTATTGGACAGCTAAAAATATATAGAAAAAAAATTAGCCGGGCATGGTGGCGCATGCCTGTAGTCCCAGCTACTTAGGAGGCTGAGGCAGAAGGATTGCTTGAGCCCAGGAGTCTGAGGTTGCTGTGAGCTAGGCTGACACCATAGCACTCACTCTAGCCCGGGCAACAAAGTGAGACTCTGTTGTTGAGACCACTTTTTAGTTGGATTATCTAAATTTATTGAGTTGTAACAGTTTTATTTATTGAGTTGTAACAGTTCCTTATACATTCTAGATACAAGACCCTTAGCAAATATGTGATTTACCAATATTTTCTTCCTGTCTGTGGGTTGTCTTTTCACTTTCTAGATAGTTATTCTTTGAGGCACAAAAGTTTTTAACTTCAATGGAGTCCAATTTATCTATTTTTTCTTTTGTTGCACATGCTTTTGGTGTCATATCTAAGAATTGTTTGCCAAATTCAAGGTCATGAAGATTTACTGCTACGTTTTCTCGTAAGAGTTTTATCGTTTTTAGCTCTTGCGTTTACAGTTACATTTTGAATTAATTTCTTTTTTGTTTATGGTCTGAAGTAAGAGTCCAAATTCATTCTTTTACATGTGCATATCCCATTGTCGCAGCACCGTGTGTTGAAAATTCTTTCCCCCATGGAATGATCTTGGCGCCCTGTGGGAAACAGTTGACGGTAGATACGTGGGTTTATTGCTGAACTCTCAATTCTGCTCCATTGATCTCTGTGTCTTTCTTCATGTCAGTGCCATACCATCTTGATCGGATTACTCTTGCTTCGTAGAAACTTTGGAGACCAGGAGGTGCGAGATCTCCTACTTCGTTCCTCTTTTTCGGGATTATTTTGGCTATCCTGAGTTTCCTGAGATTCCGTATGAATTGTAGGAGCAGCCTGTTCTTGATCAACATGAACCTGAGGGAGGATTTTAACCAGGGCTCCTTCAAACTTTATGTCCTTCACTTTAAGCCAAGTTTTCAGCCATAAAAGACCATATTAAACCTGATTAAACCCAGTCAATCAGCACATTTAGTAGCTATGAGACTGTAAGCTGAAGCGACTCCCGCCCAATGAACCGCCCTATGTGGCCAGATGGAAAAGATGCCGCAGGTGACTAGAGGGAAAGCAAAAGAATGCCTGGCCATCTCGGGAACGGCCTCACCTCGTCACCAAAACCAGGGACCAGGCACCACTCCGGACTCACGCCTGGGAGTCAGCCAGCCAGCTGCCAAGACTCATTGATTCATCCTCTTAAAAATCCCACCTAGGGCCTGCCTGCAACCCCGGCCTGGGCCCCATTGTCTCTGCTCTGGGCCTCGTCCTGTTCCTGCCTTGCCACTGGGCTCCTTCATCCAAGGGGCCTCCTACAATGTCCAGTGTCCCTTGTGCCCTGTCTACACCGTCGCGGCCCCTCCTGGCCTTTGCTATGCTGGTCCCTCTGCTCCAATGTCCTTCTCCTCCCCCAAGAGTCCCAAATCCCTGAGCTGACAAGCCCCTTTCTTATCCTTCCAGTCTCATTGGGGGGCATCTGAGAACCCCACTCTGCCCCAGCCCTGGCGGAGGCTGATCTTGTCATATGCTGTGCCCTCAAGTCATCGACGTCAGCCTTCCTCAGAGGACCCGGAACACCACAGCCCACGTCACTCTGTGGCTCATGACACACTCATCCAGGAGCCATTCAGGGTCATTCTTCACCTCTGTACCCCACAGACCAGCAGAGGAGGCACATGGAAGGACTGCAGTGAGCTTGAGTTGTGACTTTGGCCATGATCCCCTTGCCTGGAGCTCGGGGCACATCCCTCCCCCTGAGCCCTTCCTTCCCTGAGGAACAACGGAGAAGCTCCCTTTCACAGCTCCACGCGTGCTGCGTGCGGCATGGGGCCTCTCTGCCAGGAGGACGTTCCCCTGCAGAAACTCCACCGGAAGCCTGCGAGGTGAGGACATGGCCCCTTTGGACATCCATCGTGGCGAGGGCAGCAGAGACGGCAGCGTGCAGGGGCAGCCGTGGTGCATGAGCTGCTGTCCAGCAGAACAGTCTCCAGGGAGCAGAGCAGAGTCTCAGGCGGGTGCTGTCCCTCACTGTGCAGCTGGTTCTCTGGACCTCCCAGACGGTGTGCAGCATTTGACACCCTAGAACAACTTCTGTGTCTGCTTTGATCAGCACGAGCAGATTCGGTTGTTGGCAAGCGAGTACCAGACAGACACAGGGTTCTACTACACACCGGCTGGCTCCATGGGTGAGGAGTGAATGGATGGATGACACCTTACTGCAAGGTGAGCCCCCATGCCCGGCCCAGACTACGCCCTGGTGCACGTGTGCGGACTGGTGGAATGAATGAGCGCCTGCTGAATGTAGCTGTTGATGCTGGGTATGCTTGGCAAAGGCTGGGGGAGGCGACATGCAGGTGGTGGGGACTCAGTGCGTCATCTGCCATCTGGCAAGTCAAGAGAAGGTGACTCTTCACTCGCTGTCACCTCCCCCTGTGCCAGCAGGGCAGGGAGCGTGGCCTCTGTTACCGAAAGACAGTCCCAAAGAAAGGGCCTATCTTGCGGCACACGAGCCCTCAACCTGGGGAACGAAAGAGGCTCCAGAGCACAGCGTCAGACGAGGTGCAGCACGGCTGACTCAGGGACCCGCCGGGAGGACAGAGCGAGCTCCGCTCCACGCGGCCTTGCCCGATGAAACTGGGAAGGACACACCGATTCAGTCTGTGCAATAATCGGCTCAACACTGAAACAACCGCTCCAGGCACACACAAAGCAACAGCGTCCACCATCCAGGTGCTGGACGTGCCCATTGGGGCCGCTCTGAGACGGTCATAAAGATCAGCCTCAGGCTCCCCTAGAAAAGCAAAGAACTAGAACGGCAAGAGTTTCATTTTAAGAAATATTTTAAGCCTGAATGGCTTCACAATCGTAAGTAGCCAGACAGAGCACTTTGTGCATCTGAGGGAGATGACAAATGCCGCTTTGGTGCCAGGGCCGGGGGAAGCAAAGTCATAGAGACAACAAAATACCAAGACCTTGTGCATGGACGTGCGTGTGCGGCTCGGAGAAGGCAGACACACGGCCACTGTGTCTCACCCCCAGTATGCGCTGGGCGACGCGATAGGCACTTTAGACTATTCGATCTCATCCTGTGCAAGCCCCACGTTCCACAACTGTGAGGGCCTCCATGATGGGCCAATGTCACACACTTGGGGAGTGGCCGAGCTGGGATGTGAACCTGTTTCTCGAACATCTCTTGTTGAGTAGGGCCAGGACACTTCAGGCAGGACCTGCTACAGAGCTCACAGAACAAGCACCCTCAAAGCCCCAGAACAAACCAGGCCTGGGGCCTCCAAACCAATTGCTGTCTGCAGCTCCCACAGCCAAAGTCTGCTTTCCTAACAATTCCTGAACATCCCAGACACCGGGTGCAGAGGGTGGTGCCCTCAAACTGGTAGGGCCACTCTCCCTGGGCTGGGCATGCTTCAAGAGCTCTGTCCAAGATGTACTAGAAATACCTTTAAGTGGACATGTCCTTTGGCCATTCTAGAAATCTATCCAAACGACATAATCGTTGTACAAAGATGTGAAAAGTACTAGCAATGACCAACTGCTCAATGGTAGGAGGTTAAATACACGACAATATCACACACGCAATATGGGGAATTATGCAGCCATTAAAAAGAAGAACAAAGTTTCCCTAGCTGTATCCCACGTGACCTCCGTGAGAAACTCGTGGTCACACACGCTGCCCAGCAGGGAACAGAGGGCCCTCCGAAGGGGCCGTCTGAGCAACCACCTGAAGGGCAGGCTCGCAGAGGGCAGCAGGGCAGGAAGCCGAGCAGAGATGCTGAAGCACCCAGGGCTGGACAAGCAGGGAGCTGACTGCCCCATCCTACGGGACAAGGGAAGGAGCAGTCACCAGAACCTGAAGGGACTTCAGGAGAGAGCTGTGGCTGGGGACAGAGGGACGGCACGGAGGGGGCTGGAGAATGAATACCCCGGCCTCTCTCCACCCTGCCCACTCATCTCCCATCGGGGAACCCAACAGGAAGCCAAGGGCACGGGAGCTGGTGGGAGAGGGCACCTTCTAGGATACAGAGCGTGGAGAGCAGCGGCAGCGCATCCGGACGGACAGATGGAAAGAACACCCCAGACGCACTCTCTCCCCTTCTCTCTTCACCTTCCAGAATCAAAATGCACACTGGCTCGCACTCTGAACACACATACCTAACTTCGTTTACCGCTGCCCACTCCCAAAATTACCGGCTTTGCCCCTGGTGACTTTAGGTCACACTGACCTCCGGGAGTTAATGACGTGGGACACAGCGTGTCATGAAGTAGGCGAGATGACCACACTGCAAAGCCTCACTGCCAACAGGAGCGCAGTGGTGCTGACAAAGTATTTGTATGTGGAGAAAAGCCCGGAAGGAAATTCTCCCCAACTATGGATGATGAAAGATGATTTTAATTTTATTCTTAGTGCTTTTTAAAAAAAATGTGTCCAACTGAACACAGTGAGCATGACTCAGGGTTTCTGTCTGTTTTGTTTTATAATTCTCCGATTTTTGGTAACTTTACTGCATGTGAAACCACCACCATATATCGGTCTTAAAATATCTTCTCTCCCCAGGGAGCTCCCTCCTGCCCTTCAATACGGTGCGTTCCCTCGCTCAGCCCTCCCTGGCAACCGCTAATCCGCTTTTATCTCCAATGGATTTGCCTGTCGGGAACTTCCACAAGAAACGGCCTTTCGTGGCAGGCATCTTTCACGTAGCACGTATTCCAGAGGGCATTGAGGACATGGCACGTTTTCGGCAGTTCGTGCCTTTTTAGGGCTTAGGGTATTGCCTGTGGGGATGTGCCACGCTTTGCCTTCCCATTGGCTCTGTTTTGCAAAATGTTTCCACCTAGAAGCCACCAGGACCTGTTCTCCAGAAAGAGGGCACAGCTGGTAGAGAAGCCTTGGACCTGGCCACCTCCAATTTCCCCAACTTGGTTCATTCCAGCCCCTTTTCTCATTTTATGCCTTATCGCTATTACTTAGCATTTTCCACTAAATTGGCTCATGCTTTTACTTCAATTTGTTTCGAAAAGAAAATTCATATTTATTTAAATTCACACTTTAAATATAAAATATCATCACTTATCCTGAAGACAAAAGAACCCTAAAGATAAATACCATGAAAACAAAACAATGTCGTCATGCTGTGGCTCCAGTCTGTTCGCTGTTCAACCCGAGCTGATGCCTGAAGAGGCCTGGACGCTGGACTGGCCCTGAACTGAGCCACTGGCCCTCACGGAACCAGGAGGGCTAGAAAGCGTGGAATGGAATGACTTCTCACTTGGCACTCAATGCCTCTTGAAGTAGCACTATAAGCTCGAGAGGCCCCGCCCCACCAGCCCCACCATTTCAAGATTCCAGGATTCCCCTGTGCAGAGGCTTGTAGCCTTCACAAAGCCGTGTTGGGGAGCCCAGCAGAGTGCCCTAGCACCCCCCAAGTACTTAATTCCTTCCGCGAGTCCCCGTGATGCTTCGAGGTGTGTGGGACAGGGGCAAGGCACTTGGGGCAGCACAGGGGACAGCTGGACCTCGCTCTGACCTTCTCGTCCTTGAAGGCTGCGGCCACTTCTTATTCCCATCAGTCACCCCAGGGCCTGGCTCAGAGCTGGGTATACAGCAGGCACTCATGCAATGCAGAATAAATGACTCACAGATGAATGAATGAATGAGCTACTGGTAGAGGAGAAAAGACAGACTGAAATAACGAATCTGAAAACTACTCAAACCATACAAAAGAGGCTGCTTTCCAAGGAATGGAGTCTCCAGCAGGAGGGGAGGGGATCCGCGGACGAGATGGCACTATGGCGACATTAAAAAACAAGACGGTATTAACATTTCGTGATGGTGGAAGGAAAAAAGTTTTTTTAAAAAAGCTATAGACGCTAGACAAAGTTCACATGTTCTGTTTGCTCCTGCTCATGCCAGCTGGACAAGAGGGGGTGGCACCCCAGGCCCAAGAGTCCTGTCTGGAAGGTCCCTGAATGCCATCCATAAGGGTGTGTACTGGGTCCTGCAAGCAATGGGGAGCCATTGAATATTCTTGAGCAAGGGTGGCCTGATCAGCCCAAGCTCTAGCATGACTTCTCTGGCAGCAGCTGTGCAATGGGAGGAAACTGGAGACAGGGGGACTCCCCCTACCCACTCCCACTTCTACATTTCCCCAAACTCTCTCAAATCACCCAAGATGCCTCCCTTTCCCTCACCTACTAAGTGCCATTTGTCAAGTCCACCCTGGTCCAGGCCAGGAGCACCTTGCCCCTGCCCATCGCGCCAGCCTCCTGGCAGATCGGGCAGCTCCCTCAGGTCTTTCTACAATTCATTCTGCAGCAAGAGAGGCCTTTTAAACAATATCAACTGCGTCACCCCAAGCTCCTGCATAAACCCAAACCCTTCTAAGGCCCTGTGGCCACTGAGGACCAACACTCATCTTCAAGTCCCTGGCCAGGAGGTCCCCAGAATCCAGCCCGGTCCCTCCAGCAAGCCTGCTGACACTCCTCCTCTGTCCCACCTCCTGCACCTCCTGCCAAACTCGTCCCACCTCCCCACTCTTAACACGCACCCCTCGCCTGGGACAGTCCCGGCCAGGTCGTCACAGCTGCTTCCCATCCTCTGCTCCCAGGCCACGGGCCATGCCTACCCTGCTCCATCGTGACACCGCTGTGCTTCTGCAGCAGCTCAGCTGCTGCTCACCTGTCTTCCCCAGGAGACTGGCAGCTCCCTGCAGGCAGGGACGGCCCTCGGTGCATCTCCCCGGCCAGCAGGCTGTGCCAAGCTGTTCTTCCCCAGGGATGTGCTGCCTGTGTCCACAGCACCTGCCTCCAAGGGCGAGCTGAAGGTCACAGAACTGATCATTCAACCCATTCAACAGACAGTCATGGTCCCCACTGTGTTGAGCTGCTCAGAACCCCTTCCCTGGAGTTGCTCGCAGCGATAGAGCCTCCCCACAGGCCCCCAGGAACCTCGCGCCCACCCTGGGGGGCAGGAACACTCGGCAGACGCACCAGGCAGAGCACTGCCTCATTAACACTCGGCACGGCTTCACCACCTGCCGCCCTGCGGTCTCCAGGGATCAGAGGAGGACGTGAGAAACGGACTCACTAAGGTGTTCAATAATCCAACGACAAGCAGATCCCGTCGAATGCTCGGCGCCTATGCGTGCCCCAGGATTGGCTCCTCCACGGGACCACGCCCACCATGTGGCCAGAGAAGGGGGCAGTGGTGCCTTTGACACAGGGGACAGGACGCATCTTCATCTGTGCGTCACCGCTCTTCTCGGCAGAGCCCCGGGGAGGCTCCGGCTCATCTCAATAACGTCCATGCTGCCCCTGCTATCCGAGCAGCTTGACTTCGGGGTCTGAACACGCTCATTTGTTTTGTCTCTCCCAATCGCTTCAGGTGTGGCAACTCCTCACTGGAAACTTGAAAAGTGACAAAGGTCACCTGCAGCCTCATCCGGGAAACTGGGCTGAGGCCGCCTCCACCCCCGCCACACACTCCCCCATTGGGACGCTATTTCTAAACCGCACATGCGTTCGTGTCTTGCGCCCAATATAAAATCTTCAAAGGCCCTGAAGTGCCTAAAGCGGGGGCTGCAAACTCATCTGTCTCCTGGGGCTGGAGTCACCGGGCCAGGCAGTGGCTGGGACAACCAGAGAGCTAGCCAGCCCCTCTAATGGGACAGAGCTGCTCAGAGCTAGCGCCAGACCTTGATCGTCTCAGATTCCAAACTGGAAAACATCGCCTAGGACAAGGGTGGCCTGTGACCACCACTGCCAGTTTGAGACCCAGGGCCCAAGAATGGGTCCCTGACCCGACATCACTCCACCTCAGTCTCTGCCCCTTGTCCCTCGCACCCTACTCACCCCTACTAAGGAGCTTCTCCCCCTCTGGCCATCGTCTGTGGGTGTGTCCGGATGGGGAGTCCCTCAGAGGCGGGGATCCTGGGTCTCCAGGGAAGAGGACCCCCTAATAAACATTCATTGATTTAAATGACCAATTAATGATCGAGCTTATTTCCTGGTGGCAAACAAGGCGCAGCCTTACAGCAATCTCCAACACACTCCTCGGGTTTATTCATGACCTCAAGAACAGTTCCTGAAAAAGCGTCGCCTGAAACACTCTGAGATGCGTGTCAATCCTTGCAGAGAACAGCTGATGCCCCAGGTGTGAAGGGTGGTGCCCACCTGGACACCCACGTCCTGGGACATTTGGCTAAGCTGGCCTCATTAACAGGGCAGCCAAACACTCCTCACGTATCTGCTGGCATCTAGATCCTCGTGGATGGGTTTTGCTGCCAAACTCGTTTCTATTAATAGCTGCCAGCTACGGGAGCGCTCCGCAGGCACTGATGGCGCTCATTTCTCAAGCTGGCTTCAAGGGCCGCTTCCCCTCCACGGCAGCAAAACGACGCTGTGGAGAGAGGCAGCGACTGAGTCTTAGGGAGGCCAGTGAGCAGGGGGAGCTGGGATGAGCCCGGTGGGACCCTAGGACACGACACCACAGGAAGGCCTTGCCCAGAGGCCAAGGAAGCTGGGAAGGGGAAGGGGATGGCCTTTTGGCCCCTGAAGCTGCTGTCCCAGGCCCCGTGTGCAGAGGCAAGGCCTGTGATAGCCCGGTCATGGCGTGGGCACCTAGGGCGGTGTCCAGAGGTCCTTCCTAAGGGTGGACATGAGGCCCCAGCCCTGGATGGCCTGCCCAACCTGCTGTCCCTCCGCAGGCCCCTCTGGCTCAGTCAACAGGACATTGTCCCAGCGGGAGGAGCTGGGGAGAGGATGGAGCTAGGAGGGAGCCTCGTGACAGCACTCTGTTCCTGTCACACATGGGCCTCCTTCAACCTCAAGATCCCTGGGAGGTGCACGAAAGCCCCAGCAGGCCCGGCCAGGCTGCGCCGCCTGGCTGAGGAAGATGTCCCGACCTCAACACGGGTCCAGTGAGTGGGTGGGTGGCGGCTGGTCTCCCTGGCTCTCCACACTCTGTAAATAATGTCATCTCTCCCAGAATGTTCTCTCTTGATGGAAATATAAATGCTTCCTTGCATAATTGGCTTCTTCCTGCTTAGAGACTTGGGTTTCAGGAAAAAACCCTGGAAAGATGGAAACTCAGGTTTAGAAGGGACCGTAAAGGCCCAAACCCTCCCGACCGCAGGCGGTGGCCACCCAGGCTCCCTGCCGCAGAGGGACTGCTGGACACAGGATTCCTCAGGCCGCAGCCCTTCCACGTGAGGGGGCAGCTGGGCATGGAGGCAGAGAGGAGGGCAGGTTCCGCTCTCCCCACACAAGGGCGGGAGAACTTGCCCCATGTCCCCAGCCCTGCCTTCCCCGCCTGTCCTGCCAGATCTGAGTCCAAGCTTCGAACTATGAGCGATACCCAGGGGACACAGGGGAGATGTGGCCGTCGCAGAGGAAGTCAAAACACAGGCACTAAGAGGGAAGAGGAAAAACTTATTAATTTTTGGGCCCCATTCCAGATTTCACACCTGGCCCATTTTAGCATTTTCTGAACTGACAGACTCAGGCAGAAGGACGGAAGGAAGGGGACATCTTGTGCCCCAGAAATTCACTGCTCCGAGCTACCTCCCAAGGCGGTGTTGATTTAGAATCACAGGACATTAATTAGCTTTGGAAGGGAACTGGAGGTCAGCACAATGCAGTGAGTCGGAGCAGGGCTCCAGCATGGTTGGGGCTGAGTCCTCCCTCAGCCACAGAGCTGCTGGGTGACCTTGAGCAAGTTACTTAACCTCTCTGAACCTCCAGTTCCTTATCTGAGAAATGCAGACAATAAGAAGGCCTACCTCGAGAGGCCGTCAGGAGGCTTAAGCGAGCAAAGGCAGGAAGACTAGGCAATCCAGGGCCAGCCCAGAGTAAGAGCCCATGACAGGGGCCATTAGAACTGACATCTACCTCCCTTCCCCAGCTGAGGCCCCTCCACAGCCCAGAGCAATCAGAAGAAGGGAGAAGACAGAGGCCCTGCCCAAGGCCCTGAGCTTTGGCAGGAAGAAAGATAAGGACAATTATTTCTGCCTGGAAGTCAGTGCTGAAACCACTGGTTTCCCAGTTCTAGGCCTTGGGCTGGCCCGAGCGAGGACTGCCTGCTGTCCAGGGTGCCCTGGGAGAGCGCGCGCTGGACACGGCATGGGGTCTGCAGCCGTGCAATGTCCCCTTGGCCAAGCTGCTTTTCCTTTAGACTCACCATCTATTCACGAACCCATTTATTAGTAAGTGGGTAAATACAGGGCATTGATTTACTCTGCAATATACCGTATTAGGCGACTATTAAACCTGATTCCTGCAACACCCACCAGAGTGTGTTTGGGGTTCAGCTCCACAGTCAGCCTTGCGAGACTGTCTGAGGCCACCGTCCACTGAGCGGGACACAGGACATGAGCACAGCCTGCCAGCAGAGTAGCTTTGCACCTTCCTCCTCTGTGGTAGCCCACAGGGCCATCTGGGAGCCACCTCCATTGTCGCACACACCTCCAGACCCCCATGACCACTGAGGTGCAAGGAGACCAGACATATGTCAAGCAGACATGGAGACCACCCTGGATAAAAAGCCTCATCCCCACAGGAGCCAACACCTTTACAACAATTCCACCAGCGAACTATCCAGGTACCCCACGAAGGACACGCCCAGGAGTCACCAAGCTCCATGACACGCAAGCAGGTGGCCCATTAGGTATTCACAGCCCCTCCCTGCCCAGATGCTATTTAGCAACCAGGGGACATTTTACCACTGACAATACTGCCCAGCAACAGAGGGACATTCTGCCTTTATCTGGTTCCCGGGGAAACAGAGCTAGAAAGTTAACCAAAGGTCAAACTCTCACGAAGGGGAAAGGGTTTTGTTGCCCAGAGTTGGCCCCTATGACCTTTGGCTAATACCCTTACATGGACGTTAATGCATTACGACCACCAGGACCTGTATTGCCCAGCGGGGCATTAATGTCCTTGTTATCCCCTAACCAGCTGGATTTTCCTAACGGTCAATTAGTTTTATAGTCCCCACAGTATCTTTTGATCCTGGGGGTGAAATGGAACTTTACATCAGATAACATCAAGTGTTTGTGTTTAATACACCAAAGATAGAACAGTGTTGTACCAGAAGCGTTTCCCTCTAAGTGAATGACATGAAAAGTCATCGCTACACGCGATTGTATTTGATTTTGTTATGATTTGGGTGGTCTGTTTTTCTCTCTTTGGAACATATGGGCAGTGTTAAAATGAAAGTTCACCATGAATCAGATTCAGCATGCATGTATTCACTTGGCAGGTGGTAAGTGCCAGAAACACTTCTAGTCACTCATCCAACAAATATTTATTACGCCCCTAACATGTGTTAGACAAAGGCTGGGAAAGACAAAGAAAATAAAGCATAGGTCCCTGCCATCAAGAAACTCAAGGCTAAATGAAGATTCAGAAAGACACATAAATAAATAGGTTTTAAGGACTCTGAGCAAGATATATCCACCGGGCAATGGAAGCAAGGAAGAAGGAGAAATTAACTCTGCCTTGTGGAAGGGCACTTTAGGTTGGGTTTTGAAGAATGAGTAAGAGTTTTCTATGTGAAAGGGCAGGAAGCAGGAAAGGGAATCCAAAGCAAGGAAATGTGTGATGATCTAGAGTATAGGATAGAAGAAGAAGCTAAGAAAGGCTATTTGATTCATTAATTCATCAAAGTTTAATTAGAGAGGCAATATAGCTTAGGAACTAAGAACACAGATCTTGAAACCAGTCTGTCTAGGTTTGAATCCCAAGTCTGCCATTTAGTATTTGCATGATCTTGGGTTAGTTACTTAATCTCTCTGTGCCTCAATTTATTCATCTTAAAAATGTTAATAATCATATCAACCTCAGATCACTGTTCATCCATTCAACAAATAATCATTGACCACATACTATTAATATACGCCAGGAATTATTCTAGGCACTAGAGACATTTCAGGGAACAAAAGGAAAATTCTTGCTCTCTTGCAGTTCATGTTCTAATGGGGATGCTGGAGGGTGTAACAGGCAGAGCGGTAAGATATGATGTCAGGAGGCGACAGTGAAAGATGGTACAGAGCCGGCATGCGGGTGAGGCGGGAGCGTGGGAGGGTGCTGAGCAGAGGAGGGACGAGGGCTGACTTGGGCAGAGCAGGGAGACCAATTGTAGGCTGCAATCCGAGGGTCAGCTGGTGGTGGCCAGGCCAGGCTGGGCAGTGGAAGGCAGGGAGGGGGGTGGATTCTGGGGGGAGCCCCCAGGATTCGCTGATGGCGGAGAGGAGGGTGTGGAGGCGGAGAACAGTAGGGGACATTCGGAGCAGCATCTCACGGGAAAACGTCCACACCAGGGGGTGGGGTGCAGGGCGACCGCCCTCCCTTGAAGCTGCAGGAGGCAGCCCAACCCCACAAGATGCCAAGGCCCAAGGCTGGGTCGCCCCTCCTCACCCAGGAGCACACCCACCAGCCCCCAGCAGCCTGGCCTCAGCTTCCGAATCGGGTAAAGGCCAGGAGATGGTTCGCACCCTTGACACTGGTGGCCTCCTCGGCCGAATCCCTCCCCATTCTCCCTGCCCCTCACGTTTCCAGGTTCAGCAGGTCCACGCAGGAGCTGCGATTTATTCATTCCCCAGCTCCAGGCAGAGCGGCTCCTGCTAATAAATCAACTGGACAGTCCATCTTTTCTACCCCCAGCCCTGTCGGGAGTGCCCCAGGCACTGTCACCCGAAGAGCCGATGTTTTGATGACACATGCTGAGAAGTCCGGTGTTGCTTTTGCTTTACAAGGTGCACAGAAACACACCATAGTAAGAACGGACCATAAGCTTCAAGTTCACCACAGATTCCTGTTTACCAAATCGGAAACAAAAGAGCCAGAAACAAAGAGAAGGAAGATCCAATAGGGGGCCTTGGCGAGCTGGACCTACGCCTCGGCGGCCCTGACACCAGCGCAAGTCGCTCTCCTTCTCAGAGCCACCCTGTCTCAGGTCAACTGGAGACAGCAATCACCTATGGGCCGCTGTGGTCAGAATTAAAGACAACAGACGTAAAATGCGTGGTGAATAGCGGACACAGTAATCATGTATTGATCTCATGTGGAAATATTTCTTGCAACTTTGAAAATAAGCTAAAATCTTCTTTTAGCTTGCAAAGGTCCTAACATCTTTAAAAAATTTTACATCTCGTGAAACCTTACCAAAGGTGGCCTGCATGGCCTGCCAGGCACTGTGGGGCCCGGCCCTGCTCACTTCTCCCTTCTCAGCTCCTTTCTCTCACCCCTGCCCTCGGGGCTCCAGCCTCACTGACCTCTAGCTCCCAAACAAGGAAACCTGTGCTCACCTCGGGCCTCTGATCATGCCGTTCCCTCTGCTGGGAACACCGGCCCCTCCACTCGGCACTGACACGCTCCTTCCTGCTCTTGCCTGAGGCCTCAGTGTAAGTGCTCCTTCCTCGCAAGGCCTTCCACGCTGCTCCGTCTCGGTGTCATCCCTCTCCTGTCAGCCTTGGTCTCCTTCTGGCACTGAGGACAATCTCTCATCAGTCTGAGAACTCCCTGAGAACAGCTGTCTTTCTTTTTACCACTAGAGCCCAGCCTGGTGCCTGGCGGAGCAGAGATTATGGAATGAATAAATAAATCTGTGATGTGAATCGGCACTCCTGGTGTACACACACGCGCGCACACACACGCGCACACACACACACCCCCTCACACAGCCAGCACGGCACAATGTAGAATAATGTCACGTTCTGGGCTGCCTGGCTTCAAATACCACCTTTGCCCTCAACAGCCCTGGGATAAGTTACGTACGAATTTTAAAGCTACACTATTGTCTCGGTTTGCCAGGATCTTAGCATCGCAATGCTATGTCACGATGGCATGCCATGTGATGTATACATGGTACTACCATGACAGCGCCTGGCCCTCACTGACCCCTGCACGAATGTTAACGATCATCAGATCATTTGGATTACAATTATCACGGGCACAGACTGTTAGCCTTCCAATGTTTACCAAGCGTACAACAGTCCAGACGCTGCCATCTGGGAACACTGAGGCAGAAGGCCCCATCCCAGCCTGTAAGGTGTTTGTGGCCTCCTGCGTGACAATTTAAATGGCCGAGAAAGAGATGAATGACAGATCAAGGCACAACGGCTGAGCTGTGACAGGCTGCCCAAGACTATCACACGACTACGTTACAGACACGTGCAGGGAACCCACGGGGTGAGGTCACTGAGAGGTCAGCAGGACCTTCTTCACCCAAGGAGAGGTATTTCCACCCCGGCACGGCTGGGAGTGGCATTCGTTCCTTCTTCCCTTAAATTCAGGCACACATCTGACTTAGGTCAGCTGCTGCACGAGACACTATAGACTGGAGGCTGAAACAACTGAAATCTCTCTCACGGTTCTGGAGGCTTGGAAGTCCAAGATCAGGGTGCCACATGGCGGGGTTCTGGTGAGAAGTGGGTTCTACAGAGCCCTCCTCTTGCCGCGGCCTCACATGGTGGAGAGAGAGGAAGTCGGCTCTCTCGTCTTTTCTGATAAGGGCACTAATCCCTGCTGAGGGCTCCACCCGCATGACCCGATCACCTCCCAAAGGCCTCACCTCCTAACACCCACACACCGGTGGTTAGAGTATCCAAGCGTGAATTTTAGGGGAACACAAATGATGGCCATTATTATTCTCTATGATATGGGGATAATGACACCCACTCTGTGTCACTATCAAACACAGCAATGCACGCGAATGCTTTTTATAAACCGTACATTACCACGCAAAGACCCTAACTCCGATTCCCACCTAAGCACTGCCTTTCCCAAGAGCACAGCCCAGTCTCTAAATCTCAGGAAGCTGGACTCTCTTTTGTTCTGAACTTGACCAAAAGCTGTTCATGACTTCATAAAAGCCCCATCACCTTTGGGGACGCTGTGCGCGGCTTCCAAGCCCCTGACGCCTGTGGGTGCCAACTGCACGGACAGCAGCCACGTTCCAGTGCTCCCACGTGGAGGGGTGGGAGTCACTCCTGCTGCTGCCTTGCAGAAGGGACATGCTGGGTACGGACTTGTAGCACTGACGTATTGAAACCTGGATTATTCTGATCATAAATCACTTTCCTTTGACTTCTATTAATACTTTATAGCACAGTTAGGGCATTGCACAGGTTTTTAGAAAAGTATTTGGTGGGAATGCTTTCTTAGCTGATTTTCATCTCAGGATTATAAAGTGTTTGCTGTCCTAGATGGGCTGGTCTGAGACCCCTGCCCCAGCCCCTCAGCCCCACCACTATCCATCAGAGACGGGGAAACTGAGGGCCAGAGACCAAGAGAACGGGCTGAGCTGCCCAGCTCCAGGCTTTGAGGGGCACCAACACTGCGTGCATCTGGGAGGGAGGGAGTTTGTGCCACACCCACACTGGGTCCCTGTCCACTCCATGGTCCTGGCGACTTGGGCCATCTGGCGGGAGGCTGCCCTGGGAAAGGCTTGTAATGCGATCCTCACTCCCAGGGGAGGCGTCGGCACATTCCAAAGCAAGGCGAGAAGGTGGTGGGGAGACCTCTGGGCAGGGTGGTGACGGGCAGGGAGAGGGCCCAGCCCGCCTGGCTGAGGGTCTGGGAGAGAGGATGGGGATGGGGACAGGTCAGATGGAGGAGCCCCCGGAGCGGGGCTGGAGTCGGGGCCCAGGAGAGAGAGTCACAAGCTCATCTCCTACACAGACTTGGAGAATAGTATTGAAAATTATGTATTAAATATTATCAGATAATAAACAAATGAATAGTACTGCACCCGAGTGTCCATGGACAGATGAACGGATAAACGAAACGTGGTCTATCCACGCAGTGCAACGTTACTAAGCCATAAAAAGGAATGAAATTGTGCCACCCGCTACCACGTGGATGAGCCCTGAGGACATTATGTTAAGTGAAATAATTCAGTCACGAGAAGACAAATACTATGTGGTTCCACTTACATGAGGTCTCTCAAGCAGCCAGAGTCACAGAGACAGAGAGCAGAATGGGGGACGCCGGGGGCTGCATGGAGAGCTGTCGGTTACTGGGGACAGAGTTTCACTTCGGGAAGAGTTAGCTTCGAGACGGATGGTGGTGACGGCTGCACAGCAACGTGACCGTGCTTAACGCCACTCGCTGAGCTGCACCTAACAATGGTTAAGAAGGTAGATTTCATGTTCTGTGTATCCTGTTATAATAAAAAGAAGCTAGTGTCACCCGAGGTGCTCACCAGAAATGTAGATTCCAGGGCAGAGTCTCTCAGAGACCCAGACTCTGCAGGTCCGGGACAGGCCTGGGAAGCCGCATGCTACAGTGACCCGGGACCTGACGCAAGTGTCCTGGGGAACACACTTTGAGAAACGCTGCCTTCCAGCACTGTCCCTTCCTCCACCCCAAGAGGGTCTTCCCGGCCTTGCCCCACCTGGGCTACTCGCTGCTGGCTGCAGACTTGTTCTTGGCTTCAGGCCCCTGCCTTGGCTGCCCCGTGCACCTGGCCAAGGCACCTGCTAAGGCTTCCTGACCTCCACCCTCCCCGTGAGCCTCCGAGCGGCCAGTTCCACAGCCCCGAGACGGGCCTGGTGGGGTGTGCACAGCTCACGTGCAAGCCCTCGTGGGTCCAGGCCCACATTGTGACCCAGCCCCACACAACCCCACAGCGTCCTTTCCTGCCCTGCCTGTGTGCCTCTGATGAATTCTTCTGTTCAGGGTCACCTGCCGTCTTATCTTCCAGCCCCTGCATTACAGATGTCCATCCTGTCTTTGAGAAACAGAGTCCAGAAGCCCCCGCTCCTGGGGTTCACAGCCCAGCTCCACCACTCTCGGGCTGTGTGGCCTTGGGCAGGGCACTTCGCCTCTCTGCGCCCTGTAAACTGGGGATAGTTCCAGTACGCAGCCCCCCCAGGGGTGGCCGGGAGGGTGAAACGAGATAAAATGTGCAGAGTGTTCAGAGCGGAGGCTGGCGCCGGATGAGTGCTATTTAAGTGTCTGCTGCTGTTATTACCGTCAACTCAAACAGACGCTCTCTGCATGTTACTTTGGGATCTGAATGGAATTTTTTAAAAACACAGGCTTCCTCTAGCTCTGGAATACTGGGTTTGTCTAATTTTATGCTTCGAAACTCTGGCCAAGATTGTGTCTGCGTGTGCCCCGTGTCCAGGTGTACCGGCAGGTGTGTGAGGCCCCGGAGAGGCCCGTGGTAGCCAACAGGGCGCTCTCGCGCGGGGTGCCTGGCCCTCCGCACACAGGCTGTGGAGACAGACGCTGCTGTCCCTGTCCTCCCACTGTGGCCAGGGCTTGTCTGAGGCCACCCCAGGCCCTCCCTGCCCATCCGAGGCCTGGGCAGCAGCTGCACAGGAGCGGACCGAGGCAGCGGTTCAAGCAGCGTGCGCAGGTGCTGCCTCTCCACGCGGAAGCCCAGGGATCACACCCTTCCCCTGAAGATACCCCCTTCCTAGCAGCACCCTGAATTTCCCCTAAACTCCGTCCCCCATGTCATCATGTGCACTGCTGCTGCTGACACTACCACGTACTTACAGAGGCTGGTCTGGCTGGGCTAAAAAGAAAAAAGAAACCCCACACGGGTTACGCCGGCAGCAACACTGGGTGCCAAGCAAAATTGTACAGCGGGCGTCCAATCCCCAAATCCCGCACGTAAAATCGGCTCTTCTTTCCTCTCCCTCCCCCGCACCTCGCAACTCTCTTGCTTGATTAAGGACGGAAAATATTAGTGTTCCTTAATTCTTTTCCGGCATTTATAACTGATGAGACACGTATGCTATTATTCTGTCCCTTGCGGTTTCTCACCCCATGAGAGCTAATA
>CAUYSK010102566.1:0-65982 GCA_963575035.1 Avahi laniger
TTTCTATATATTTTTAGCTGTCCAATTAATTTCTTTCTATTTTTGGTAGAGATGGGGGTCTCGCTCTTGCTCAGGCTGGTCTCAAACTCCTGAGCTCAAACAATCCGCTCGCCTCGGCCTCCCAGAGTGCTAGGATTACAGGCGTGAGCTACTGCGCCCGGCTGCATACACATCTTTTAATGTCAGTGCTTCTCATACTGTGATCTTTCTGAGGAATTTTAAATGACAAACTACCAACCACATTCCAGCCAAGAAATCAACCCCTTGTAGTGCTACTAATGTAAATAAATTCAACTAAGGTGCCAGGTGTCTGAAGGAGTACTTACTCCTCATGGTCACATTCACAAGATGGATGGAAATGACTACTACAGTGCAATTTTCTCCGCAATTATAAGCTGTTTTGTAATATAATTTCAAAAGTGCCAAAATAGGGTGGGGGAAATCCAGAAATCAAGAAAAAAAAATACAGTATTGCTTTTTCTTATTCTTTATAAAACTTCCTTCGGTTTTGGGACCACGTTTTATGTGTTATCTGCAAGGGTCCCTACCACCCTGCTAAGTCCAACCCCCTCACTTTTGTGATGAGAAAACAAAGGCCCAAAGGAGTAAATTGCCCCAGGTCAGACAACCTTGTAATGGTTATTTGGAGACCAGATAGGAAGCTCTACCATGTATTCACCTCATTATCTCTGTCAAGTGTTACTCCTCTGCTGGTTTCTGAAAGCCAACCATGTCAGCTTGGCTTCTACTCCAGTGAAAGGCTAGAAACCCCGCTCCCTTGAGGTAGGATGTGACAAGGACCCAGGCCTCCAGGCAGGGACAGTGCTGCCCACTCCTGGATTTCTGGCAAGACCTACTCCAGGGCTAGGCACATTCAAAAAGACTCATGGATTGGAATGGGAAAGTATATCCATAAAAATAAGCATCTAGAAAAAAAGTATTTCACTTAATAAATACATTTTTTACTAACTTGGGTTTAGCTCTAGTAATTTTGCAAAATGCATTCTCAAGTAGATCACTTAACTGCAGTGAAATCTTGCTTTTGTAATTTCTTTTCATAGGCCCATCAGGACCTTGTGTAAGCTGACTTTTTTTTCCTCTAAGAAAATGCATTTCCTACATCGTGACTTTTAAAATTATACTCCATTCTTAATTCTTACATTTTTACATCAGATAAAAACAATTGGTGAATACTGCTAGAGTGATTTTAGTTTGGCCCAGTAATTTCTTAAAAATAGATGAATTTTATAACACCAGAATTTACACTATTTAGATATTTTAATAATCTTCACAGAGAGGATATTAAAATTATACTATTTTTATATTTTTATAATTTACACAGGGGTAATATTCAAATATTTAATCACCAGTCTGACATAGACACCCACTACTCAGAACTAATGCTAGCTGCACCCCAGGGCAAGGTTCTGTAGGCTTCCAGCTGAGCCAGCTGTATCCCTTTAGGTTGCTATATTGTAAGCTGATTCCGTGGTCCTGCGGGGAGAAGTTGAGAACTGGGACATCAGCATGCGCGGGTGTTGGCAAGCTCAGTGCAATGCTGTTTAGTAATCTACTGGGTGTATTTTAATATTTTGTATTTTATTTGGCTGCACAGGGGCAGGCCAGCTGAGTATCAGCCCAACTCTTTATTCTCACCATCACATCCCCAAAGACATAAGACAAAACTCACTTTCTCTGTCTCTTAGGCTTTCTCTCTCTCTCTCTCTCTCTCACACACACACACACACACACACACACACACACACACACACAGATATTTACAGCAGAGTCCAATGACAATGGTAATAACAGCAATGATAATCAGAGCTAACACTGTTGAGGACCTGCCTTGTGCCAAAGTCTGTGCTACATAGTTGGCCCCAATTATATTATTTAAATTGAGCAACAAACCTATGAAGTGAAATACTTCTGTGAATAGGAGGAATTTAAACCCAAATGAGCATAGCAGCAGAGAGCCTTATGTCCCAACTTCGATTCTCAGGTCTCCAGTGTGGTCTATAGGACACAGGACCACATTTGGAACAAATGAAGCTCAGTGGTCTCTTAACTAGGCTACTGAGATTTCTGCATAGGAATAAGTGACATTTATACCACTCCTGGCCATTCATTTCCGTGTCTGCAGACAGAAGGTAATAGCATCACTCCATTATATCCTTACCTCACCTGGGAATAAAGACTTGCTGAATTTCAGCTCTGGCTCTCTTAGAATGTGGAGCTATTCTTGGACTGCTCTCAAGTGAGCATAAATACTTCAGTCACTCTGGCTGACTATGGACTAGGGGAGGGAATACTAACTACCCTGGTCTTCAGAGCATAAGGAGGAAACACGAATATCTCTGGGATGATTTTAAAATATAAAGGATGGGTTTGTGTTCATTCAAAAAGATAGTATGCTCTAAGCAATAAGGCAAATGTCTTTCAATTTTAAAATGTTACTGCTCGGTGCACTTACGTGTGTGTGAACATGTACACAGACATACAGATCTAGAGCTATCCAAAGAAAGACTAGCTTCCAAACTACTCCCCTAAATTTGGAGCTTTTGAAGTCAGATATATGAGAACTCTTTTGGACCTTGCCTCTTTAAGTAATCTACCTTAAGGACATACTAGGCCTGAGGAATGGAGTATTTGGGTACTTCAGAGGACAAAGAGAAGAACATTGGCTGAGGTCCTGCTAGCCTAGGATAGCACTGGACTCACAGTTAATGAAGATGAATGAGTGTGGTTGGCTTCTGCCACTCTCTTTTCCAGGTCAAGCCTACAGCGACAAGAGTTCAAGGATCCTCTGGTATCCAGCTATTTCTTTTCCAACTGGTCATATATGGACAAGTGGAGGGAAATTATGACAGCTAACCCTTTTTGAGCATTCACTCTGGACACATTGTCATTAAATCCTCTCTTCAACTAGAAGTGGGCATTATTATTCCCTTCGTTTTACAAATGAGGAAACTAAGGTTCAGAGGCATAAAGTGACTTATCACGAGCCCTAAGGGCAGTCAATGGAGGAGGCAGGATTTTATTCTAAGTTCATGTGATTCCTGAGTCTAGACACTAGACCTCCAGGATTTAGGACAGGACTCTGGCTAGTGGTACAGGGCATCTCTCTGGTGTGGAAGGTTTCTCCTGCCCATCTAAGGCAGATATGACCCTGGGTCTGTTGTGAGTGTTCTGTAATATCTGTCACATATTTGGATTTACACTATGATTAATGTCAAAGTTAGCATAACATTGACTTAGAGAAAGTGACATTTTGCCGTGATTTTTTGACAGCATTGCCTATGAGACACACTTAAGGAACACATTCCATGACAAATGTTTGACTCCTGGAAACAGTCTCTGATGCCTAATGTCAAAATAACTGCCTGTCATTGAAAATAGTCAGTCTCAAAACATAAACCATATAACAAGAGTCATACATATATAGCACATGCCAGAAACCAAGCACTTTCAGCTATGTGAACTGGCCATACCAAGAGCATAAACACTGCTCTCAAAACAGTTGCTTTCTGAGGAAGGTGAAATTTGATTTAAAATTGGCATAGGACTGAACAAGTTTGGGATGCTCAACGTAATTAAGTGTAATCACTGACTGCTAAGAATGCACAAAGCTGACAAAGTAATGTTTTTTTTTCGCCTAACATCCTACCAAAAATACTATCTGCAGACTTTACCAGGTTGGGTTATAATTCAATACTTGAAAAACTCGAACAAGTTCACATTGTGCTAAGTTGAAACTGAAAAGAGAAAAAACTCATATATTTTTTTTTTGACAGTTTTTAGAAGTCCACAAGCTTTGACTGGATTTTGTTTGTCAGTGACCTCTTCTCACCCAATGCTGTGTGTGCAAACTCGACGGAACCTGGTGCTGGTACCTGTCTTTGTACATGTCTCCGTACATGTCTCCAACAAATTCATATTGTACTACTCTCCCTGAAATAGTTGAGTTAAAAGTTTTACTTTACTCCATTCTAACTCAAATAGGGGCAGCATTATTTTCTCTATTGGTAAATGAGTGAGGAGGAGTGAAGTCTATTTTTTAAATTAAATGTACCACTTTTTTTTAGAATTGTCTCCACTGAGTCTTACTGATCCGCTTACCACTCCCCATTAGTGGGACTAAAACAAACACACAGGTTTCTGTGTGCTTTAACAAAAAAAACCCTCCTACTATCAAGTATCCAGCACTCAAAATCATTTTAAAATTGTGTATCATGTGTTCGCCAGACTTCAACTTCCTGACCGTGATGCAGATTTCTTTTCCACCAACATTAGAAATGAGTCAGGAGGTAACTCAAGACCTTCTTACCCTGTGGAGCAAAGCAGAAGCAACCGCAGTTCTCCACTGCACAGCAAGCCAATTCATTTTGGAAAACAATTTTTAGCTGGGAGTGGTGGTGTGCACCTGTAGTCCCAGCTATTCAGGGAGCTGAAGCGGGGTTGGGGGGGATCGCTTCAGGCCAGGAGTTCAAGGCTGCAGTGAGCTTTGATTGCACCAGCTGCACTCCAGCCAGGGTGACCCTATCTCTGAAAATAAATTTTTAAAAAATTAAAAAGAAAAAGAAGACAATTTATCATGGAGGGTATAGAAGGGTAAGAAGCCGAAGACTACTTGGGACACCTCTTGCTTCAGCAGCATACTTCATAGCTATCAGAGCAGGGGGCATTACAGGCTACTTAGGAAATAGAAAAAAAAAACCAAAACCACTCATACGACTAGGAAGTCACTTTTAATCCTGAAAAATGTCCACTAAGGATTGGAAAGTAAGATTATGAAGATGAAATTATTATTCCACAAAACTAATCGCCTCTGGAAAGATGTATTAAGCAGGTTCAGCATGTATTTATAAATAAGCCAACTCCTAAAATAATATGAAACCCTAACTCTAAGTCCACGGGTTTCTCCGCTAATGAGTGGCAAATAATATTTGTACTCCAAATATTTGTGAGAGGGCAAAATCTCAAAATCTCTACCACTTCCTATTTATGCTTGCTAGCAAGAAGTCCATGCGCAGAGGACGCCTGAAAGCAGAGATGCTCAGCCTGGGTGCACTCTGGAATCACCTGGGACTCTCTTAGAATAAGGGGGGGCTCCACCCCTCATCCAGAGAGTTTGCTCTAATTGGAAGCCCAGTAAAAGTTCACAGGTGATTCTAACGTGTCAGCAGCATTGAGAACCTTGGCCTAAAGCAAATGAAGCCCTTTGTTCCTTTGGAGTTTCTAAATTATGCCTGAGGTAAGCAAGAAAATAGCTTTGGTTATTTTATTTACTGAAAAGGTTGTGAAATGTTGTTTCACAACATCTCACTGTGTCCTCTTCCTGGAAATGAATGAGCAGGATTGATTGCAAACCATAGCATTAAGAATTGCTACACTACTGAGAAACCTACTGATTTTCATCTTAGGGACTCTGAATTCTGTGCATAACTATTTCCCTCTTTGACTTGGCTGCAAAAATGCTTGGAGTTTTCTGTGAACCCATCTCTGGTAAATATACAGGACGAGGGTATTAATTTCATCCCTGGATGTATCTTTAGTCCTGTGCTATGGATTATGCTATATGTATTTTTTTAAGTCACTTTATATCGTATTTGGAATAAAGATATAAATAAATAAAATATTTATATTTGACATAAAATACATAAATATTTTATTTTATATAAAACTCCAACAGAATTGCAGGCATTTTTTTAATTTCAAAATATTAAGGGGGGTACAAATGTTTTAGGTTACATGGATCACTTTTGTAATGCTTAAGTCCTGGCTATAGGTGTGCCCATTAGGTAGGTTTTGCCCCTCCCCTTCTCCCCCTTTCCCCTGGTTGGTTTCCACTGAGTTTTACTTCCCTCTGTGCACATGTGTGCTCATCAGTTAGTTCCAATTTAATAGTGAGTACATGTGGTGTTTGTTGTTCCATTCTTGAGATACTTCACTTAGGAGAATGGTCTCCAGTTCCATCCAGATTGTTGCAAAAGGTATTAATTCATCTTTTTTATGATTAAGACCCCAATGGCATCATGGCGACAACAAAAATTAATAAATGGGATTTGATTAAACTAAAAAACTTCTGCATAGCTAAGGAAACAATCAACAGAGCAAACGGACAACCTACAGGATGGGAGAAAATATTTGCAAGCTACACATGCAAATAAAGGACTAATACTCAGAATTTACAAAGAACTCAAGTCAATCAGCAAGATAAAAACAAATGACCATATTAAAAAGTGGGCAAAAGACATGAACAGAAATTTCTCAAAAGAAGAAAGACAAATGACCAATAAACATATGAAAAATGCTCAATGTCATTAATCATCAGGGAAATGCAAATTAAAACCACAATGAGATATCACCCAGTTAGAATGGCTTTTATTAAAAAATCCAAAAACAATAGATGCTGGCGTGGATGCAGAGAGAAAAGAATGCTTATACACTGTTGGGGGCACTGAATTATTGAAGGCTGGTTTTACTAGTGTAACCAATATGGCCCTAGTAAGTTTGTCTTATGTGATAAATTAGGAAAAAGTATCATTAAAATCATAATAAAATTGAATTACTTTGAAATCTCCTTGATACTGAGTTATTCCAAGAGTGGATAAATATCTGTAGACCAAACCAGGTCACTGCACTGACCACTGTTATGTCCCATCATGGAGAATGCTCGGTCAAAATCCTATAATCATATTGTAACAGATATAAACTCTACTTGAGTCCAGGCACTTCACACTTGCAGTTGGAACTTTTTTAAAACATCCCTGGCCTCAAATTATACATAAAAAAGTATAGTATGGAATTTATTTTGTAATACTTATCACAGAGAAGTTACATATTTATCACAATTCATTATTTCAACTTAAATAATGTATCCTAGAAAACATGTGACAAATAAGAAGAGATAGGAAAGAGAAATGAAAACTTTTATTGATAATTTATTGATCAGTTTGCAAAAAGCTAAACTAAAAAATTATTATTGAGCTCTCACTTTGTGTCCTATGAAAGAGGTTAGAATAAAAGGAAAATACAATCTAGCCATACACAATCTATACTTAGTTAAAAAATTCTCAGCAATCAGAGACAGATTATGAGCCCTAAATTGTGAAGTAACTACTTTATGTCCCAGAAGGGTTCAGAAGAGAGAACTTATTATGGATTGCAATAAGAGGAGCTTTCACAAAAGAAGATATCCTTTCTGCTCTTTCTGAAAGGACCCTCTGTATCCAACCTTCCTTCCAGAAGACCTCTTTGCTCACCAATGCATGTGAAATAACAGGCCAGTGACACCAGCAGTCTGTTTAATTTGGTGCCTACCTGAAGAAAAACAAAGAAAAGCCTGCGGACCTTTGTGGATTTCTTCCAGAATTATGATTCTGTATTAAAGCACCAGAGGCTCTGGGAATAACCGTGTAGGTGGCAACTTTTTGTATGCTATATGGTATGCAAAGTTTCCTGACATTTCCATCCAAATAGGTTTGTAAAACATTCAAATAATTTTTGCTAATTTTCTTTCCAAATTTGATTTTCTTCAAATCAAAAACACTCTTGAGCTGAATAAGACTCTGAATAAGTATCTGAATATCCCCTTACCACACACACGCATACATTCACATATACCTTGATTTCTAGGTTAGATAACACTAAGTGAGACGTAAGACAAGATGGACGACGACATCACACTTGTTTTTCAGTGGCTCAAAACATTGTAAATTATGCTCAGCATGCTTTAAGAGTACTTTAGTAAAATCAGAGTCTTTACAACTTTTCTCATTTTCTCTAGGTCTCAGTGACCAGAACCACTATAAAATAACATAGCCATAAAAATCATGCCACCTATTCACATATAGTTCATCATATTCTATTTGGATAAGGTAAATTGCTTGCAAGAAAAAGCCACAAGCCTTCAAACTGCTGAGCTGAGCAATATCATTCCTAAGTTGTATTTTCCTTCCTTAATTTTTAACCCAAACTTACTCAATGACAGGAAATTAAAAGGTAGTCATTTCCATGCCAAGTGTAAGTCTGAAGGTCTCATTTCAGAATCTCCATCCACTCCAAGAGTTTTAGGTCCAATGCAATTCCTTCTGCTCACTTATGGTTTTCCAGCCCCTACGGAGACATGGTAGGTAGTACTCCCTATGCACACTTCCCAGTTAAAGGCTGGATGCGTCTGAGGCACACAGGCACTCCCATAGCATAGCTGGGAAGCAGCACAGTAGTTAGAAAAGAGCATTCAATCAGAGTTCAAAAATGTGGGTTCCTATACTGGCTCTACCACTTGCTCACTATGTGACTTTGGATAAATTATGAAACTTCTCCGTATTTCAATCTCTCCCTTGGTAAAATGCAAATACACACACACACACGCACACACACACACACACACACACACACACATATATATGCACACATACAAATCAAATACAATCTATTAGTTGTGAGAGACAAATCAGCACATGGGACTTTTAAAAATATTATAAATGATAATGCTTAATTTTCTCAACTTCTTCAAGTTTTCTGATTTCTTTAAGATAGAAGACAGTAAGAATCACGACTTCAAAACCACTGTAGCTTTGACTGGACATAGGTGGATAGATGTCAATGTGTCCTTAAACAAAATAACTGAGCAAGAAATATTATTTATGGAATGTCTAACTTACAGAATTTAGTCTCCACAACCAAACTGACACTATCTGTGAGATTCCATACTGAAAATGAAACAAAAGAGAAGGAAAAAAAAGGAAGGGAAGGGGAGTGAGTATACATACACTACACTATGGCATAAAGTCATAAATAGAAGATCATTAGCATGGTCTGCATGCAGACAAAGCCATGCGCAGTGCTATACTCAACAAGTGATTAGGTGACTGTAGCACACTCTGCAGAATGTAACACACAAGCACTGACTTTACCTTTTGCAGACAAGTGGAACATTCTACGGGAAGAAAAGGGAAAAAAATTGTTCCAACCTCCAGGATATTAAAGCATCATTTTAACAGATTTCTTCTAAAACTAGTCTGCTTTGAGGGAGGTTTTTTTATGCTTCACTTTCTGGCTTTATGTCACAGAACATACTTCTGTTTCTTCAAACATTCAAGTAAATGTTCTGAATGTTCCCAACTTTCTCATTCTCCCCTAACTTTCTCATCCACTCGACCTATAAAACCCCATTCTTAAGTTGGATCTATTTTAAATAGACAGGTGTACATGTGTACACACACACACACACACACACACACACACACTTTCTTCCCCTTCCCACCACAATCCTTGGAAGTAAAAACTACCAAAAAAAAGCTAAAATACTTGCTATGTTAAGATCCCCAAGGATTTACCTTCCTGATGCATTATTATGAAAAGCAAATACAACTGCTTTAACCCCTCCAACCCTTCCTGCCCCCGAGAGACATACAAATAGACTACTTTTTAACCAAGAGTTATACAAGTTGGAATAGCCTTTAGATAAATTGTAGTCCAGAAAGTTAAATAATATACTTCTGTATAGATAAAATGGACATGCTTTAACTTTTCAGAAGTCTTAAAAACCACAGAGTTGTTGTTGACCAAACACTGAAGAAAGGGCTCATTAATTATGCCAAACTAAAATCAGAATTTTCAAAAATGCTCCTAAACATCCAGAATAAATCCATCCTCTTTAGTTTTATAACAATAAATTTTAGCTATTTGTGCTATTATTATTATTGACACATATTACACTTATTCCTTTAACATTACTTCCAAGGAAAACCTCAGAATTAAATCATAAACTCCTTGAGTTTAGAGACATTGTTGTATTTATATTTCTTCATATCCTAAGTTCTAACTTACAAAATCTCCAATAGAAGTTGAGGAGGTAATTAGTATATTGATGAGAAGATGATTAGGATATAACTGTCATCTTCCTTGTTGATAAATGAAGCACTTCTGTGGTATAATTAAATTAGCTACATAAGTAGATGTTTTGCTGCTATTCTTGATTGACAGCACAAAAGGATTTGGCTTGGAATGCTATGTAATTTTCAGGATTTTATCATTTATATAGAAAATACACAATCTAATATTGTTTATGCACCTACATGCTAGGTGCATTTATCCTTAAAGTAGTGACTTTCCTTTCTGAAATATCTTCTTCTACCTTGTGGTCCTCACCCCCACAATTATCTTTAACGTGAGGGAAAAAACTGTATTTTGGTTTCACCATTAAGTCAGTTCTTGTACTAACACCACTTTTCTTTCCAATAAGTTTGATTTTCTTGAATTTGGATTTCATTAGTCTCCTTTCCCAAAACATTCTTGTTTTTTTCACAATACAAATCTCAAACAACACTATAAAGGATCAATTAAAATGATCTTATTTTTTTCTATAAATTATGAATGAGGCCAATTAAATGAAGTTAGTGGGAATGATCTGAAAGGCTTGAAATGCCAGTGTGTGAACTGTTTTGGAAAAAACAGCTCCCTCTGGTGGAAACAGAACACTTTCTCTAGGCCAGACAAGGTACACAGCCCAGAACCTTAAGATGTCTCTGAAAATGGATAGTCCAGTTGGAAAACAGAAACATTCTAAAACCTGAAACATTAAATGGTTTGTCCTCAAATTAAACTGCTCTAATCACTGCCCAAAATTTTTTGGAGTTCCCTGCCAGGGGAACCCTAAACAGTGGTGTGCAAGCAAAAATACACAAAATTCAGAGTTCAGAGAAGTTGCCCTCCAGCCACTAAGCAGATTGTACAACATGACTCACAAGTTCCCCAAATTTAATCACAAGGACCTAAGCATAAAGAGAATGAACAATTAAACACTAAGCTCAGAACCTGTGAAAGTCTGTGCAGACTGAAGGAGAGCGTGACCTCAGCAGTTTGGCCTCAAGTTCATGAATAGACAAAGACGTGATTTTAAAGCAAAAACAACCCTATAGAATCCATCCTGTATTCCAGACAGCTGCTTTCATTGTTTCTTAAAGGTCAGTGGGTTTTTAAACTAAATAGTTGGAACTGGAGGAAATCATGATGTTAGTCATTGTTTATTTTACCATATTATCTCCCCACATCTGTGGTCTTCTCTGTTTAGACTAAATTTGTTCAAATCATTTTCCTGCTATGTCAATTGTATGGGCCTTCTTAATGTGAAAAAAATTACAAATTATTGTTGCTTTAAGACAACTTATACAAAATATAAATGTTATCCTAATTTGGAAAATTGAATAAAAAATTCTACAAGGAACTAATCTACTTGCTACTTCTTCATCTAATTTTCCAATAGGGTAACATCCATTCACACAATATCTATATTGCCACTTAATGTAAAATGCAGCTACATCAAAAATTATACCTAGGATTGAGCAGAAAGAGTGATAGTGTCTCTTCACCAGTAACAACTGTGCCCCAGCTGTCTTTGTCTAGGTGGCCATCTTCTCTGAGATCCTGGTTGGCTGGATCTTCTATCCATCACTTCTATTTCACACACCTGCTAAAGGCCAAATCATCTCTCCAGGAAAGACGCTGCCACCCAGCAGTGTTTGGGGGAAGACAATACGGGGTACCTTCTAATCACCTCCCCTAAGGATTATAAAATGTGTTTTTATAACTCTTTTATTCAAGCCAACCAAGGAAACACCTGCTTCTGCCAACGAGAGAGGCTAAGAAATCTGCCTGTAGACACAGCTTCCCAGAGGGTGGACCCTGGGTCCCAGCTCAAGCCGTCCCCCTCCAGGCTCAGGAGGAGGTCTGCTGTGGGGAGCCAGCTGAATCACACAGGACCAGTGCCACACACATGCAAGCCTGCTGACTGAGGACCATCCATGTGCACTTTGTATACACAGTCCCCTGACCCTTTTGTGGCCACTTTTCAGATTGCCAGTGTGGGAAGAGGAAGTTTTGTTGCTTTACCAATAAAAGCATTCCAAGACTCACCAGAGTAAATAAATTATCATCAGTGATGGGTCCGTTTCTTGTCTGCATGACAATGATGTCCTGAGATCATGCTGCTTAAGATAGACTGGGGTGGGAGGCAGGGGGAAGGATGCAGTCAAAGGGCAGGGGACCTGCGTCCAGAAGATGTGGACTCTCTTTACATAGCACATGCTATTGCATCTGAGAGCCTGAGAGGAGGCTGTCCATTACAAAGGCAGTCGTCATTGTCACTACATGGGCGTGCTTGATAAAGGATTCACTCAGATGTTGTCACACACCCGGGGAAGGCAGGAAAAGGAATGTCAGAAATAAACCCACAGCACATTAGGAATGTTGTAAAATGTCAATAGATACAGTGAGCTGATAAAAGAATTTGGGGATCCTAACCAATCTTCCAAGTTGAATTGAATTTATGGTTAAATCAGATACAGAAAATACTTCTTCAAAGAAGAATCTTTTGATAACTTTTAGTTTTATCAGGTAAGCTACCTCTAACCCCAAAAACACTTTATCCAAAAAATTGTTTTGGCATAGAAACAGGGGTACTCTAGATGTAAGTTTAATTCCTAACTCTAATCCCAGCCTGTTCAAATTTCTAATACATTATGTTGTTAACATACAATGTCTGTATAAATAAACAGTTGGTAGAGTTTGTCAACATTTTGCATTACACTGAAGAGTAGAGTTTACAAATGCGTATCTTATGCAGCCCAAACTGAACTGAGCAAACTGGTGATTTGAAAAAGAAGGGAATAGCTTCTCCCTTTAAACACACACACACACACACACACACACACAGAGCATATATGTATGAACTATTAGGGTGGCCAGATTTAGCAAATACAAATACAAGACTTGCATTTAAGTTTGAATTTCAAATAAGAAATGAATAATTAAAAATTTTATTATAAATATGTCTCATGCAATTTGGAACATAATTATAACAAAAATTATTTGTTATATATCTTAAATTCAAATTTAACTGGCCATACTGCATTTTATCTGGCAATCATAATTATTATGTATACACATGTATGTTTAGACTATATATAATTTGTATGTTAGTTTTAGAGATTTTGCCCGTGTTTGTAGGAGGGAGAGAAAACAAATCTATAAGTTCAAAAAGAATTGAGTGTAAAAAAAATCATGAAATTTACTTGAAAAAAGTATCCATATTCTCCCTAAGCATACATATTTCCTGAAATAAACTTATTGATATTTTTTAAAAATAACATTATTGTAAGTGAAAATGGTCTCACCAATATGTTAGTATTGACATTCTACAAGATTCTTGCTAACATTCTTTTCATACATTTCCATAATTAGGATACTTTAAAATCCAAAATTGAGATACAAAAATTTAAGAGAAAATTGTGTGTGTGTATATGTTTGTGTGTGTGTGTGCGTGTGTGTATTTATTTATTTATTTATTTATGAATGAAAGCTTCTCCACTTGCAAGCTGTAATGACATCTAACAAATTAGCCTGAGTCTATTCCTCACTTGTAAGGTGGGAAAATAATAATATCTACCTCCTAAGATATTGTTGTATAATAAGATATAATGAAAACAAGGTCTTTGTTAAATGTGAAAACAAATATCATTACTAAATTAATAACAACTTAAGCATTGAAAGTAAAAAGACAAGTGCAAGATTCTGTCACACCCCTTCTCTACACCACACCTGTAAGGATAATACACACCTAACATAGTATGGCACCTCCCCATGCAGACCTGGGTCTTAAGTTTAAGATTCCAGGCCTTCTAAAAAACATTTCAGAAAAGACATTGCTGATTGCCAATTGAATACAGAGAACATTTCACTAAAAAGGAAACTGTAAGTATTTTATAGATGCTCTCCAAGACCACACTATTTTCCAAGATATTACTATATAAACCACTTTAAAGAAACCTCATGCAAACAATATGATGGTCATATTCTCCTTCTTCATGCCTCTATGTCACTACAAACCTAACCTTCACATTCCAGTTAGAAATATATACAATTGATTCTTATTATCTTCTATAACATTGCTGTGAACACAGAATTAGTGAACACTAATCCAATGCTCCTACCGGAAATACAGGGTTAGGTTCCTGCAAGCCTCTGGTTACAATATTTTTGCCAACCAATCAATACATAACCTTATTTCACTTGTGTTGCTGTTTAAAGACATCTTATTTAATATATGTTGTTGATTCAGCAACACTGAACTCACAGCCAACAGCACTATTATTCAGGCATGAAAAATGGTTTTTGAACACATGTACTTTCTCCATAAGGTACATCATAGCCTTCTTGTGCTGCGAAACACTGGATAGCAATTCAGCACCATTTATGCAGGCCGTTTTAAACTGTGAAATCACAATAAAAGGCCCAAAAATGTGTAAAACATGGCACCAAATAGTCTGTAAAAAGGACACCTGTTTACGGTATGAGAGCTGAAAGAAGGCAGTGCATTTGCCTGTGCCACCTCAGCTGGGAGCCTATGCATCAGGCAATTCAAATTTTCTGCAGTCTGTGCATGTCCACGAATGACCCTGAAAGCGCCCTGAGTATTAATTTGGTTACAAATAAATTTTATCAGGGAGGCAAATTCACAAATACAGAATCTATGAATAATGAGAATTAACTATATTTAGACTTTAGAAGGTATCCTACAAAATTAACTTGTACTTTAGGATCAACAACCAGCCAGTAAATTTCTGGATCATAGGGGCTATGTCTATTTAATATTTTGGCTTACTGTTGTATTACCAGTCCCTAATGCAGCATTTGGAAAATGTAGATGCCACAGACATATTTATCAAATGAATGAACGAATCGATCAATCAACAATCCATCCAGTTCACCACTCAGTGTAGTTCTATCTTCCTGTGATGGGGTGTCCCATGAACAAATGTACAGGACTTGTTCATTCAAACTCTGTTAGGGTACTACATACGAGGGCAAAAGTCAGCAAAACTCTGGATCACAAATATATTTAAATTTCCCAGGTAACTATTTCCTAATCCCTTTCCTTGTTCCAACCTGCTGTTCCACATTTCCAAGCACAAAGCCCAGCCCAGCTTTCAGAAGCCTGTCTTCTTATTCCCATTGCACACACATGGGCCTACAAAAAGCCTTTGTGCAAACTCTAGCTGCTGAATATTTGATGAGCAACATATGGCTAAATGATAGACTCGGTTACTACTATTAAAAAACAGATGCAGCCCAGTCAGCACCTTGTCACTGGTTTTAGCTCACTTGCGTGGGACAAGTGTTGACTAAACCCTTGTTTTTATGAAAAAGTGGCCAGCATGGTCTACATCCTCCATCATACGTTTCTAATAGCCTGGCTGTTGAATGAGCCTGATGATAGATAAGTCACCAATCCTTACCTCTTGCACAGACAGCCAGCAAGTAATCGTGGAAGCGAGAAGGAGGGAAAGGCCTTAAGGCAGCATGTGGCAGGTGGCGCCTTTGCTGCAGCTCCACAGAGTCTGCTCAGGTCCTGCTTTACGTGAGCCACCTCCTCTGCTTCCTCCATCTCTGGCACTTTTCATGGCATGAATGCTTTCTAACTCTCAGTACAAGATGAAGCAGTATGGACCTAACTCTCAATACAGGATAAAGAAGTATGGATTGTTTTAACCATTTAGTTCTGCACAGGAAAGTCATACCAAGGAGGCAGAGGCAGGCCAGGCCTCTCACAGACAGTGCCTTGCTCTAGGAGCCGGGCTGTACAACTGTAAGAGAAGGCTGACGAAGGCGGAAGAGGGAATGCACAGGGTATCGTGGGAAGGCTCTTCCTCAGGAAAACAGTGTGTTGCTCCAAAACTTGTCTTTGCTGTGCTCTCCCCTACTGTTTTCTGCAGGGCCACTGCGAGCCCACCCACGGGCCTCCTTAATATTCTAGTTCATTCAATTCTGAACTAGAATATTAAGTCTTGGTAGCAAAATAGGGGCCGTATTTCAGCCTTCAGTCACCCTCTCGCCCTCAGGACCTGCCCAGCCACAATCAGCAGCCCCATGTCCCTACAGGTGCCTTCCGGGGGCCCCTTCACTCATGGCACCTCTCACTAATGTCATCCTTGCTCTCAGAGGCTGTACACAAATTTGGCAGAGCTGTTGGACAGCCAGCTTAGGTCACAAAAACAGATCCTGAGACGGAGGCTTGCAAGTGGATGCTTTACGGGGAGAGCACCAGGAACAGCAGCAGGAGGGAGGGAGAGAGCAAGAGTGGAGAGAGGAAGGAGGCAGGGAGCAGCGCAGTCCAGCAGAGGTGCAGCCCATCCCACGGAAAGCTCTGGAGTTGAGACATCCCTGGAGAGTTGTCCCAGAACACAGCAAGGGGACTGGGTCCTTGAAGCCCTGCAGTGACTGTTCATGGAAATGGGAGCCACACCAGCAGGAGGGGCAAACCCTGGGTAAGGCAAGATCTTTTTAGCTGAGAACAGTTCCCAGAGACAGACACAGCTATGAGCCTTCAGCTACCAACACTCCAGGCAAAAGGGGTCCTAGGGAGGTATAGAGTGGTTAATCGGGGTAGGGCACCATAACAGCCACTACAGGGGAATTAGGGGGCATGTCCCAGTAACAGCTAGGGGACTACTGTGCCAGGTTTCCTTGCATTTTAAAAGAGCAGTTTTCATCTGCAGAAGCCATTACACCCCAAGGAACAGTGACAGATTGGTGAAGACATTGGTATTTGAGGATGACATTCCTTTGCCCCTAATTGTGAGTGGTCCTGTAACACTGGTAATGGCCTGTCGGCTGCAGGGGAGGAGGATAAAGAGGCATCCTGAAGACTCAAAACCCTCATGCCATCCCAAGCACATACACGCCCACATATTCCAGGCCTTGTACCCTCAAGGGTCCAGCTTTGGAAAGGGGCTCCAGGCCACCCTACCAGGTGCCACCTGATGGGGCTGGGTGTGGACATAAAGAGCATGGCAGTCACCACAATTACCAGCGCATGTGCCGTCTCTTCCAGCCTGACAGCCCCGGTTCCTAAGCACCCGAGAAGATTGCTGGTGCCTTTCCCTGAATGTCTCTTAAGTGTACACAGTACTGGAAAGTTGAAATGCAGAAAATAAACTTAGACAAAATTAACTTTAAAAAAATATGGAGAAAGGGAAGAAGAGAAGGAAGGGCTAAATGTTGACCTATAAGACTGGATGGACCAGCTTACGGTTACTTGTGGCTCTGGAGCCAAGCTGACTGCCTGGCCCATTTCAGACACTCAATGATGCTTATTCAGAAATTGAAGAAAATTAATGCATATTTTGTACCAGTAACCTCAGTATGGTTATTTGTTTTTCCTGCTTAATGCTGAAAAAATATACTAAAAAGTCGCTTAAGGTACGATAATTCTTTACTTAAATATTGTAAGACAAGTGGACAGCGTACATAATCTCTACATTTATTTTCACTCTGTTAATTTTATAGTAAGATACTACTGTAGAATGAGGGAAATGCTTATGCAGATAACTGAATTATTTATATTAGAAACTTTCACTCATTGAATCAATTTTTAACATTGTTAGTGTCAGAAATTATTCAGTATCCTCTGTGCATTTCTCATTTTTCTTATCTATAAATTATAAATAATACTAATGCCTGTCTCATAGGGGTGTGTAAAGATTAATTGAATTACTATTTAGAAAGCTTGGGATAGTTTCCTGGAATATAGTTAGCACTCTATAGGTTTCCTACTTATTCTTCTTATAATTAATAATTAGCACCATTTGAAAGTTAAGTGTAAGTTTTCATCTCAAAAGGTTATTTCATATGAATCTGTACAAATACAAGGGAGTCTGTTTAGGACAAACAGTTACACATGAATTAAAGCCCAGACACTCTAACAAATGATTCCATCAGAAATTAGTCTTGTCCAGCCAAAACTTAAATATATCGACTCAAAATAATACACAAGCAAATCAACTATAATTGAACACTTTTAAAGGGAAGATAAATTTTAAAAGTCAGAGAGCAGCTATGTTTTCCTCCTCTAGAACATTTCATCCATGTATTCAGCATAGATCACAGGCCTGACCAGGGACCCATGAGTGTACACTGCCAATCTCTCAGTGTTCCTCCAGCATCAGTGCCCTGGTTCTAGGAAACCCAGGAATCTGAGAATCCAAGGAACTTGCCCAGTGCCATGCAGTTAATAGATGGAAGAGTTGGATTCATATCTTGAGGACAGAAGACTTGTCCTATGTACCTTTGGAGCCCAACTGCCTAGGACAAGGCCTGACAGGGTAGGCATCAGGGGATGTTTGTGAAATGAATAAACAAAAGAATCATCACTTGAAGACATGATAACAAACCTATATCAGTTCAAGTTGAAACAATTCACTGTAATGACAGGGCAGCATTTAAATAGAAGGTGAAGTCATATTTTAGATAAAGCTTATCATAGCCAAATAAAGCAAAACATTTATGCTCCTAAAATCTTTTCTTTAGTCATATTACACAATGATCCAGTGTTTCTTAAGCTGAGAATTATATGTTGTCTGAAACTCTCTCTCCCTGATTGAATAGCATATGCCAAATTTAAAGCAACAATGAACTATTACATCTGTACCATCCCAAAAAAGAACAGATAAACTAACCTAAAAGACCTATAATTAATTTATTCAAAAATTCAAGAAACAGACATCTAATTTTTTTAGAATTCCTTTTGGTGGTAAACTGATATTGATAATAAAACACTTATCCAATAATTTACTCAATTAAATATTTCCTGTGTTTTGCTTTATTATGACACAGTAATAATAAGTCTAATGGTATAAAGACTGTTTTTAACAAAAACCAGATGTAAGCAGTTTTAAATATCTGCTACTACTTCCTTTCTGATGTCTAAACATGTCTTTACAAGTTACAGACCTCTTTGCCTCTTCATGTAGCAAATTGAATATCATTTTTCTTTTCTCAGGGTGCCATTAGTGATTCTAGTAAAGTGTACCCTGGGTCAGAACTCCAGGATAAGGCCCTTTTGATATTTATTTTACTCACATGCACACATACTGTGGTTACTTTTAAGGTTAGTATAATTTCCTTTTAAAGCAGGACTCTTGTTCAAAGCTGGGTAGAATAAAATATGCTTTTTTCTATCATCTCAGAACAACTTTTGTAACAGTTTACAAAAGTTAACTTGGCCTGCTAAAATTTTCACTTGCTTTCAATTGTCACCAAAACACAATAAGCCCCTCCTTTCCTACCACTTTTTAATTCTCTCTCCCCAAATGTTGGAAAAGATCACAATAAACAGAAAAATATATATATAATATATATAAAATAATATATAATAACTTTTGAGTATAAATGAAAACAAATTTTTAGGGGAATTGCTACCTTGCTCAAAACAACACAAAGTTTATTAGAAAACAAAAATCAAAAAGATATTTCAGAGACCTACACTTTTCAAAACAAGGAGAAAAATTTTGTCCACAAAACCACATATTGAGAAGCACTTTGAGGACAAAGCCTGAAAGAGCTGGCAGCATGCAGTTCTGTTGTTATTCCTCTGCCAATTGTACTGGCCTCAGCAAAGAACTGGGCCCACTATCTTTGTTTCATTTACTCTTGGGGGAGCTCACCATCATAAATAAACAGAGAAGACTTAAGAAAGACCCACAGAGGAACGAGAAATCCTTCCCTTTCATCTACCACTGGGAATTTTGTTCTCATCTATTACAGTGTTGTCCAATCTCAGAGAACATCAGAACAAAGGCTCTCAAAATGAGTATGGGTTCTTGGACGAGAAGATAACTTTGTCCTTATTAATGATCACATACTTTGGACAGCAACCATCACTGTGCCCCTTAGCATTTGTGTATGTGTGTGTAACATAAATGCTTCATATGAACTGATCAGATGACGCTTTTAAGATATTCTGGCTACAGGGCAATGGCTAGTGTTGCTCAGGAAGTGTTATAGTCTTGTAATTTGGAGTGTATCTCTTTTCAACTACTCCCCAGTAAGTATATGAAACTCCCCAAAAAGGAATGGATAAGACCTGCCTATCCACTCCAGCTTGCAAGGCATAAATTAACAAGGAAGGATAACTTGCCGACAGTACTGAGCAAGCAGACGGAAGCAATTTCCAGCAAGTAGCCAATATTGCACTATAGCTGAATGTGCATATCTCCCATCCCAGACTGTGGGCACTTTACTGATAATATTAGAACTATCAATTATTGAGAGTAAATGAAAGGATGTTTCTGTTGAAACCAACCGAAAAAGGCTCTGGACTTTGAACATTTACAGAATCAGAAACTAAGAACTTATGATCTAGCGCATGAAATGAGGAAGAGTCTACCCCAGCCTTGAGGGAAAGAGCTTCATGGACACATGGAAAGCCTTGGTGAAGTGAGAGGACAACAGGAAAACAGGAATCTAGACTGGTCAAAATGTGCCTCTCACTGAGGCAGTTTCAATTCCTCGATAGGAGTAAAGAGCTTTAATATAGTGCCTCCCTATGTAGGATTCCTAGTTTGTTCAGTGGATTTATACTCCAGTTAACTTCATAATATTAATAATTTTTCATTTCAGGATGAAAGTTATGTCTTTGCAATAAATAGTCTTTCCATCCTCTAATAAAATGAGTTAGCACATGAAGAATGCACAGAACGGTACCTGGCTTATAGGAAATGTGACATAAAAGCCGGCTACTTTTGTTATTATTAACATCCTCAGTACTTGGGTTAAAGCACCTCTCTAGATTAATATCAGAGTCTCTGGGCTGGAACAAATGGGCATTCACTGAATTTTATAGTCAAGATTCTAGGATAGATCTAGTGAATGAATACTTCCTCAGGATGCTGCCTTCTCACTGGGATATCTCATTTCATAACCACATTCAAGACCATGCATAGCCATCATGGAAAGATATATATTTATTCCATGTGCATCAGTCATGCTGTTCTCATTCCAGTAAAACTCAAACCTCCTCATTCATAATGAGGAGTGACCTTCAGACCCTTTGTTTTATACTAAATATTCTGGTTTTTTTAATTCTAAAATTGACACATCTATTTTAATCACCAGTTTTTCCCCATCAAGCTTGACTCCAAATGGTATACAATTCAAACACTGAGCCTGTTCAAGGCAAACTCTTGAGACAACAGAAAAGGAGATAAGTTTAGAGAAATAACAGTATCACTGGAATAAGTCATTGGCTTCCAAAGATAACTACTGTGCTGAAAGAGCTACCACTCAATAAGATATATAAAACCCAATGTGTTTGAAAGGCTACTCTAGGGAAGGGTCATGTTTTCTTCACCTTCTCATCCTCCACAAATCCAAACATAGTGTTTTGTGAAGGACGGGCTTTCAATTAATATTTGCTGACAGAAATAACCAGTCACACTTAATATGCTGTATTTTCTATATAACATACACACATGCCATCACTCTGCACCAATATAAATTAAAATATCTCCCTTAAATATACTCATGTTATCTCTCTAGACCCTCATGCCCAGAGCCTGGTAATCTATCAGCCAACAAGTATTTATTAGACGACTAGGTTTCGCTCTTCCCTTGCAAATCCCCAGAGGATTTAGCTCTTATCCAGGGCATGAGTCAGAACAGCACAGTGGCTAAGAGTGGGGACCAACCACACAGCACCTGTGTGTCCCAAGGTTAGCTATGAACCCACCTGGAACTCATTCTTCATCTGTAATATGAGGATTTTTGATAATAGTTTTTAATAATAATAATAGCTCCCTCAGAAGTTTGTTGTGAGAATTAAATTAATTAATGCACAGAAATAATAATATGAACTTAGTAGATAGTGCTACTACTGGCTCTCTATTAATAGGTTAATTAACCCAAATATTATTTAACAAAAAAAAATCATAACTATCAGCTGTATCACTGAAAAACTTTGGAAATCACATAATTCCTTGCTAATATTTAGAGAACACTAATAAAATCCTCTGATAAAGACTGACTACAGTCACACAAATGAGAATGAGATTTCCAAGCTCAGCTCACTCTGGCATTCAAAATAATAATATTATACTTCAAAATAATGACAATATTATTAGCCAGTATTTATTGAGCACTTACTGTGGCATTCTTCCATACTGCATTATATTTTACTACTTATATTCCATCCAAACAACATACAAACTCTTCTACCATACTGATCAATACATTATACTCACTATATCATAAAGTATAAGAAATCTATTATGTACCTGATTAAATAACTTAATACTTCATTCATTTTCAGTTCTTAGGCCATCTAAAGTTAATTATATATTAGTTAATAAGTTTAATGGAGGGCAGTCTCAATCCTAATGAAAGCACACTGTGAACAACAAGAAATGTTCATTTCCTTTCCTACAGTATTACATGCTTAAATAAAATGCCCATACTTGTAAGTGAAAGCATAAAACATTTTTTAAAAGTCTTTGTTTCTCAATTATTCATGATCCTCTAATCCTAATTAAATCTGAGACAGCCAAATCCCATGCTTTGTGATACCCCAAGCTTCTGTCTCCAGAGGACTGCAGTATGCAATAAATTATTCTATGATCTTTACTACTATGAAGATTGAGGTAAGCATAGGACTATAGCCATGTTCATAAATGGTTCCAGAACTCCATACTCTGGAAGTAAATTCATTCCATTCATAAATATTTACTGTATGCCTACAATACATCAGGCACTGTTCCAGGTCCTAGAAATACAACAGTAAACAAAACAACATATCCTGGCCATCTTGATGTTTCCGTACAAGAAGGGGGAGACAAACTAAACAAATGTATTAAAATGGGGCTCTGACTCGGTTTCAGGTGAGATCCTGAAAGGCTGAGGAACCAAGCCTTCGTGCCAAACATGCCCTCATTCTCCAGCGAATACTACAACAAGGAGCATTTATTTCAACTTGCGGCTCCCCAGCCTGTGGAGAATAAGAAAGAATCAATGTTGGAGAAGCCGAGAGTTGACAACGCGCAGAATTCCAAACTAGAAAGAGGAGCCTCAACGAGAAGACCCTGGGAGCCTAGGGACATGCTTGTCTGAGAAATCCAAGGGCAAGAAGAGAGGTTGGTTGAGGTGGCTGTGAGCGCAGAGGTGAGGGTTCGCTGAGGGAAGTAATCGCACAGCGACTGATGGCAGACCAAGGAGGCTGCTCCCTGTGCCATGTGTTGTGTGTGTGTGTGTGTGTGAGTGTGCGCGCGCGCGCAAAAGAGACAGAGAGAGAGAGAGAGAGAGAGAGAATCAGCCCTTCTGGAGCTGACTTAAAGTCACTTTTCCCAAGAGGGACAACAGGAAAGGTGGTCAGCATTGGGCCAAGGAGATCAACCTGTAGGGGCAGAACGTCACCTGTCAGGGGCCCTGCTGGCCTGGCAAGGGCTCCACACTGTCACCTACCACCCGCCACACTGGGCAAGACTTGGCCCAGCTTAGGGAAGGAGCAGCCTGGGTGGCGGAGGGACAGAGACATGAGAGGGTCAGAGAGGAGCCCCCAGCCGCGTCCCCTCCCCAGGCTTCCACAGGCAGTGGCACACATTGGGGAGAAGCTTTAGCTTTAAATAACATCTTATAGTTCTAATTGTTGCACTGGCCTGAGGATATGAATTACTGATCAGAGATAGACTGGGGCACTAAAGTGACCAGAGAACATTTTATTATCTAAGAGTTAGCAGATGAGCTCTGGGGACTGCTTAGAATTTCACCCAGTCACAAAGGAACAGCTATATGGCCAGGGTCCTCAAGTCCAGCTCTTGCTATGGATTGGCTGCACAAATAAGTTCAGATAGCTATAAATATTGAGAAAAAAGTTGGAATGGGGTAGCGAAGCTTTAGCTAGGGAGGTAAGGGAAGGTGGTTCTAAGGAGGGCCACAGGAGGTAAATCTGAATTATGGAAAGAGGGCACCCACTCGAAAGAGCACCCCAGGAAGAGAGAACTGGGAAGGTACACATGTGTCCAGTCAAGTCTGTGTAAATTATACAACTAATCACAACTACTATTTGTGTAATAATTTTATTTTTTGTTTAAAATTATATCTACTCATTTGATCCCCACAAAGCCTAATAACCCTGAAGAATACGGATCTCCATTTGCAAGAGGGGAAAACCCTACCCAAAAAAGTGACATCCAGGTCAAGGCAGGGACTCAGAGCCACACTGGGCCTCGGCTGCAGCACCGGGCAGGGTATTTGTGCCCTTGTACGTGGGTGCTGAGGCTGTTTCTGTGTCAAGGTCTCCCCCCACTCATGCTGACTGCTCTGCTGGCTGAGCTCCATCAGAGACAGTGGTCCCTGCTCCAGGGATGTTTGCAGGTCTGGTTCCCCAGAATAGAGGCTGAAGTGGATTCACGTGGCAGGAGAATCACTGGGCAGAGATACCTGTCAGGGAGTGAGGAATGCAGGACCCCCCGGAGGGAAAGACTAAATTGTGATGCTCTTGCAATGGGGGCCTCAGCTGATAGGATGCTCTGGAGCTACCACAGCCCTTCAAAGACTCCGCAACCTTGAGGACTTTGCAGCCCGTGTTGAATAATCACTGGGTCTAGACTTCTCCTGGTCTGAGGAAGAGAAGCTCATGGAAGGTAGCTACCTTCAGCCACCACCAACTCCCAGGGAGGTATTCTGCTGTAAGTGGTCACTGAAACACTTCCTGGCAGCTGGGAATGATGCCTCAGTCCTGAAAGGGGATTCCCAACTTACACCATAGCAGCCACTGCATACAACCCATTAGAAGAGATTCTGATAGAGTGAAGAGCCTCAAGAGGAAGTCAGTCTGGATGGAACAATCCAGAAATCCCACCCCTGAGTAATGTGAAATATCCTTCCCAGTGAAAAAAGACTTAAGGGAGAGATGATCATCACCACTGGGCACTGGAACAGCCATAGCTGGTGGCCACAGCTGACAGTGAAGAGGCCCAGGCAAGGCCTGTTTGCACACACATCTGTTTCCTGACCTTCTCCTGTTGATGCCGCTCTCCTGGCTCCCCCAAGCCTTCCTGCCTTGCTGGTATTTCAGATATTTCAACGTTCTTTTCAGCTTCTCGGCTTTTTCATCACCTTTAGTAACCAATCCCCTTTATTAAGTATTCTCTCTGCAAAATTTCCAAAGTGATTCCTGATTTCTGATTGGGCCCTGACTGATACAATCCTACTGAGGTAACTGCACATTTGAAGATCTGAAATAGAAAATCGAGAATTCTAAAAATCCAGATTCATAAAAGACTTAGGAAGTTTAGTCAAATCCGTATCTTTTAATGAATCCCTTCACAATCATATTCTAAAGTGATCTTCTGGTTCTCTGTTAACTCTCTCCTTGTTGCTCTAGGTTGGAAACAATAGCTTGGATTTTCAGGGAGCGGGATTTCAGGTTGATTCAAGAAAGAACTATCTGAAGATATTATAGATTTCCCAGGGCAACAGATAGCTTCCTGGCACCACCAGTATATGAAAAGAAACCACATGGCCAGCTGGCATGGCTCTTGCAGAAGAGATTCCACCGCTGGTTGCTGGTTAATAACTCTTAAAACTCTTCCAGCTCTAGAATTCAGTGATTCTGTAAGTTGAAGCCCTCAATAATCAGATAACACCCACAAGTTAAGCAGATTGAGACTCCAAGCATTTTTCATCACTCTAATTTTTAAAAACAAAATTTGTTAACATTTCACCAGATAACTAACTGATCATCTTCTTCTACAGGACAGTAGGATAAAGCCTGACAACACATCTGTTTAATCATAGGCATGAGGAAAACATCAGAAATACTATCTTTCTCCTGCTCATAGCACTGAGATTAAAATGAGTGAATATCCCTGGCCTAAGAACTACATTCAAGAACCACTCTTTAATTTATGATCCTAATATTCTCCATATGCTGGGCACCTCTATGGATATATTTATAGGAAAAATGGTCACACACACACACACACAAAAAAAAAAAACCTCATCAGACCGAACAGAGGACAGAGGGTCGTGGGGCAATTTTTATACATCTGCATTTCACTTCCAGTTCAGGTCGGGTCTGTATCAGCACAGGGTCCCAGCAATGTACAGTGGCCTGATTCAAACTCACTCACTGTTTCAGGCACTGTCTGGAAACAGGGAGTGCAGAGCTTGCCGATAGCCCTTTCAATCTGCCAATATACTTTCCTACCAATTCATGAGACATGTGTACAAACACAAACTCCAAAGTCTGAGTATGTTTAAATCTCTGTCTCCCTGAAAAGCTACATTGCATTCACTGTTCCACATCCATCACTTGCATATGTTGACCCTACACCACTAGAAATCTCTAACCCAGGATGTCTCAAAAAAACATATTTTAGAAATGCATGGGTTGTGAGTCCTGGGTATTCAGAAAAAATGTGTGACAGCCTTTCTTAGAGTCCCTCTGCAATTAGATAAACAAACAAATAAAGTTATGTTGAATATCAGTCATGGTTCTTTATACTAAAATGCAGGAAAGAGAAAAATAAATTCACACAATGCTGCTCCTAGCTGCCAACTGGAAAGATGTATGAGGGCTTCCCTTTCCAATCCATTCTTACCTCCTCTCCTATTACAAAAAGCACCAGCAGATTGTGCACTCATTTATGCTTTGTTTGTTCATTGACCTCATAACATTTTGTTAATTTGGGATATTTCTATACATAAAAAGGGTTTATTTTTTTCCTTTTGATTTTGTTTCATCTACGCTCTTTCCGAGAGTGTCAGTTTCTGTTGCACCTGAGCATAAACCAGTGTACTTGGGCACAAACCAATGGGCATTTCTGACATTGTTGCACATTCAGCGCTGGTTAGTTTGGGAAAAAGGGAAAAGTTAGGGGGTATCATCAATGTACAAAGGGAGAAATCCAAGTCATCTGATTTCCAAATAAAATAATAAAGGGCCACCTTGATATAAAAGTGATAGATCATTTAATCGAATATATAAAGGTACTCATTTTTAAAGCGCCTTATTGTGTATGAACACAAAACCTTCTTTCTTAGAAAAATGAGCTCCAAACCATGAAACAGGAGTTGGCTGTATGCAATAATCTTGTTTCTGAGGACAGAAACTATTCTATTTATGCTGAACCCTTTAGGAATGGGACTGTGGTGGGTGGGGCCCCATAAACAATGCATTTTTGGTTTGATAAGGATTTGCATAAACTCACATTTCTCTACCATTTCTTAATTTTATGTATTAAGACTTTAGGTGACACAGAAGCACTATTTTTTAGGTTTTCCCAGGGACAGAAAAATCAACATGGCATATCTATAGTCATAACTGTTAGGATGATTGGTCATAATGTGTTTTATGAATTTTACAGTAAATGGAGAGAATGGGAAAGATAGAGTCATTACTCCTTGTTTTGTGTACACCATGGTCTTTACTTCTTTTTCTAAAGAGACCATGATTAACAAGGAAATCACCATCAATGACCTTTCCCACACCACTGTGTAGGTGGAGTCAAACACAACTTCCTTTTCCTTTCATATAAACCTACGGCCATTACACTTACCTAAGACATTTGGCACAGTCCTTATTTCTTATAATAGTAGTGTTTTAAAAAATAATTTATTAAAATTAACTTAGTGTGGTTCAGTTTTATACTTGTGAAAGAACTTCAGATAAAAAAATTCACAAACCAGACCATGCTTCCTAATTATAGCCTCAGAAAATATAGTCACTATGCTTTTCTATACCTTTAGGTTCTTGTAAAGCAACCAGAAAGGGATCTAAAGCTTTGCAGGAACAAGCTTGAGGAACTATATCTCCACACAAATTACTCTCTTTCATTATGTTATTGAGGCCTATTTACGAAATCTCAACTGATGCATGAACAAGTTATGACTAAGACCAGGCTTCCTACACCATTCTCCTGCCTAGTGGCTGAAAACTGTTAGACATAGCTCTGCCTCTTGCAATTTTCACCACATTCTCCCCATCAAACCAATATACAAATACATGTGCCAATGTTGTCATGCCATCTTCCTTATTTTATTGACAGTACTTCAAGTTAGTGTCAACTAGTAAAAACATTCCAGTTATACTGCCAAGCCTACTTATGAAGACCTGATAGGGAACGTATTAGTTGTGTAAGTGACAAAAAACCTGTTGAATCACAGACAACTTCCATATAGCTCTACTTGATGCAGCTGTCATAATGTTATAATGTTTGACGCTCACTCTGTGCCACACCAGCCCTGCTGCACAGATAACATCTCTGCCATTGGATAAAGACAATTTCCAGGAGCCCAGAAAAATACATTCAGACTGTATAACTCTGTGGTATGGAATGGTAAAAATCTCTTACCTTGCATCGTCACTTTTGTTGGTTCTGAGAACAGAGGAATGAGCAAGAGGTAGATAAGGTAGACAAAGGACAGCCCATTGTATCGGAATGCACATGCTGTGGGTGGGGAGAGAAAAAAAAGGGAGAAGGTCATAAACATTGGCAGGCTGGTAGAACCAGGCGTGCACAACAATAGTGTGGGTAATGGTACTGGATATCACTGAATCAAACAGTATCACTTCCTAAAGAGATACGTCAATTACAAAGGAATAAACTGAGTGTTTATTCCATGTCCACCACCATGTTGAGCATAATGAGAAACAGACAATTAAAATACATGGTCCCTGCTCTTAAAATCTAACTAGGAAGTATGAAGGTTAAACAACAAAGCTATTAAAAATATTAACAGCCACAATAATTTATTAAGGGATGCACAATATAAAGAGACATAAATTATAAATCATAAAATGTTGGAGGGGTGGGTGATGAAAGTGCAGACTTTTTATATCAGCTTAAAATAACCAGTTATAACTATAAAATGTTTTATATAACCCTCATAGTAACCACAAAGCAAAAACCTATAGTATGTAAACAAGAGATAAAAGTAAGAAATCAAAGCATGATTTGAAAAAATCATCACTAGAAAAAAATCACCAAGTCACAAAGGAAGACAGTAAGAGAGGAAGAAAGGAACAAATGAACTCCAAAACAATCAGAAAACAATTAATAAAATGGCAATAGTAAGTCTCTAACTATCAATAATTACCTTGAATGTAAATGGATTAGTAGTCAATCAAAAGGCTGAATAAATAAGAAAACAAGACCCAAGTACATGTTGCCCACAAGAAACCCACTTCACATTTACAAACACATATAGACTGAAGTTGAAACAATGGAAAAATATATTTCATGCAAATAGAAACCAAAAGACGACAGGGATAGCTATACTTAGATAAAATACACATTAAGTCAAGAACTGTAAAATGAGACAAAGAAAGTCATTATATAGTGATAAAGGGATAAATTCATCAAGAAGCTATAACAATTATAAATACATATGTATCTAGCATTGGAGCACTTAAATATATAAAGCAGATATTAAGAGATATGAAGGAAGAGATAGGTGGTAATATATAATAATAATGGTAGGGAACTTCAATATTCCACTTTCAGCAATGAACAGATCATCCATATAGAAAATCAATATGAAAACATCAGACTTATACTACATTTTAGACTAAATGAACCTAACAGACATATATAGAACATTCTGTCCAATACCAGCAGAATACATATACTTCTCAAGCACTCATGGAATATTCTCCGCAATAGAACATAAGCTACACTACAAAACAAGTCTCAAGAAATTTAAAAAGACTGAAATGATATGAAATATCTTTTCCCATCACAATGATATGAAACTAGAAATCAACAACAGGAGGAATTTCAGAAAATTCACAAATACATGGAAATTAAGCAACAGGCTCCTGAGCAACCAATGAGTCAAAAAAGAAATTAAAAGGGAAATTAAAAATACCTTGAGACTAATGAAATCAGACACACAGCATACCAAAACTCATTGAGTGCAGCAAAAGCAGTCCTAAGAGGGAGGTTTATAGCAATAAACACTAACCTAAAAAAAGAAGAAATATCTCAAATAAGCAACCTAACATTACATCTCAGGGAACTAAAAAAAGAAAAACAAACTAAGCTCAAAGTTAGTAGAAAGGAGGAAATAATAAAGGTCAGGGCAGAAACAAAAAAATAGACTAGAAAAACAATAGAATAGAAAAGATCAATAAAATTAAGAGTTAGTTTTTTGAAAAGGAACAAACTCGACAAACCTTTAACTAGACTAAGAGAAAAGGAGAGAAAACTCAAAAAATAAAATCAGAAATGAAAGAGGAGACATTACCACTGATATAAATACCACCGACAAAACAAAAGAGACTACTACAAACAATTATACACCAACAAATTGAATAACCTAGAAGAAATAGATTCCTAGACACATACAACCTACTAAGATAGAATTATGAAAAAATAAAAAATCTGAATAGACCGATAACAAGTAGGAAGATTGAATCAGTGATAAAATTCTCCCATTAAAGAAAATCTCAGGACCTGATGAATTCTACCAAACATTTAAAGAGAACTAATATCAATCCTTCCCAAATTCTTCCAGAAAATTGAAGAAAAGGGAATACTTTCAAACTCATTCTATGAGGTCGGCATTGCCCTAATACCAAACCAGACAAGGGTAACACAAGAAAAGAAAATCACAGGCCAATATCCCTGATGAACATAGATGCAAAAGTCCTCAACAAAACAGTAGAAAATCCAATTCAACAGAACATTTAAAGAATCATTTACTATGATCAAGTGTGCTTTATCCCAAGGATGCAATAATGTTTCAAAATACATAAATCAGTGTGATACAGGACATTAACAGAATGAAGGACAAAAACCATATGATCATCTCAACAGATGCAGAAAAACTATTTCACAAAATCCAGCATCTTTTCATGATAAAAACTCTCAACAAATTAGGTAGAGAAGAAATGTACCTCAACACAATAAAGGCCATATATGATAAATCCACAACTAATATCATACTCAATAGTGAAAATTAAAAGCTTTTCCTCTAAGATCAATAACAAGACAAGATGTTCACTCTTGTCACTTCTATTCAACACAGTTGTGGAAGGCTTAGCCAGAGCAATTCAGCAAAAAACAGAAATAAAAGGCATCCAAAAGGAATAAATAAAGTTGTCTCTGTTTGCAGATAACATGATCTTATACAAAGAAAACCACAGCAAGGTACAGTGGCTTGTGCCTGTAATCCCAGCTACTTGGGAGGCTGAGAATGGAGGATTGCTGGAATCCAGGAGTTTGAGACCAGTCTGGGCAACAAAGCAGGCAGGACCCTGTCTCCATGGTGGTGCATGCCTGTAGTCCCTACTACTTGGGAGGCTAAGGCAGGAAGATCACTTCAGCCCAGGAGTTCAAGGCTCCAACAAGTTATGAACACACCACTGTACTACAGCCTGGATTACAGAGCAAGACCCTATCTCTAAACAAAAAAAAAGAAAAAAAGAAAAGAAAAGAAAGAAAGAAAAAAGAAAACTCTAACAACTCTACCAAAAAATTGTTAGAACTAATAAATTCAGTAAACTTTCAAGAAACAAAATAAACGTACAAAAATCAGCAGCATTTTTGAGGCAGCAGCAGTGAACAATCTGAAAAAGAAATCAAGAAAACAAGTCTATTCTCAACAGCTACAAAAAAGTACTTAGGAATAAATTTAACCAAGGATATGAAAGACCTATGCACTGAATACTATAAAACTTTGATAACAGAAATAGAAGAATACACAAATACAGTCACGTGTCTCCTAACAATGATGATACAAACTGAGAAATGCATTGTTAGACAATTTCATCCTTGTGTGAACATGATAGAGTGTATTTACATAAATATAGATGACAGTGCCTACTACACACCTAGGCTATTGGGATAGTATATTATTCCTAGGCTACAAACCCGTACAGCATGTTACTATACTAAATACTGTAGGCAATTGTGACATAATGGTTAAATATTTGTGTATCTAAACATATCTAAACATGAAAAGGTACAGTAAAAACAAACACGATATTTATTATAATATAATCTTATGGGATCACTGTTGTATATGTAGTCTGTCATTGACCAAAATATTGTTATGTAGCACATGACTGGAAATGGAAAGATATTCCAGGTTCATGGGGAAGAATTAATATCGTTAAAATATCCATACAACCAAAGTGATCTACAGATTCAATGCAATCCCTATCGAAACTCCAATGACATTTTTTTCACAGAAATTGAAAAAAAGTCTAAAATTTGTATGGCACCACCAAAAAGCCCAAACATCCAAAGCAATCTTGAGCAAAAAGAACAAAGCTGAAGACATCACATTACCTGACTTCAAAATATACTACAAAGCTGTAGTAACCAAAACAGTGCTGACATAAAAAAAAGACACATCTACCATTGAAACAGAATAGAGGGTCCAGAAATAAATCCACATATTTACAGTCAGTTGATTTTAGACATAGGCGTCAAGAATGCACGATAGGGAAAGGATGCTCTTGTCAATAAATGATGTTGATAAAACTGGATAGCCACATGCAGAAGAATGAAAGTGGCCCTTACCTCACACCACATACAAAAATCAACTCAATATGGATTTAAGATGTAAAAATAAAATGTGAAAGTGTAAAACTACTAGAAGAAAACATAGGATTAAAGGTTTATGGCATTGGTCATTTATGGCAATGATTTTTTAGATATGAGCCTAAAAGCACAGTCGACAAAAGTAAAAATAGAATTACATCAAACTAAGAAGCTTCTTCACAGCTACGAAAACAATCAACAGAGTGAAGAGACAAACTAAGGAATGGGAGAAAATATTTGCAAACCTGATAAGGGGTTAATATCTAAAAGATACAAGAAACTCAAACAACTCAATAGCAAGAAAACAAATAACTATTTAAAAATGGGCAAGGTACTTGAAAAGATGTTTCTCAAAAGAAGATATACAAATGGCCAGCTGATATACGAAAAATGCTCAAAATCACTAATCATGAGAGAAATATAAATTAAAACCACAATATCACCTCACACGTGTTAAAATGGCCATTATAAAAAAGAAAAAAGATAACAAGTGTTTTGAGGATGTGGAAAAAAGGGAAACTTTGCACACTATTGGTGTGAACGTAAATTAGTAAAGCCACCATTATGGAAAACAATATGGAGTTTCCTCAAAAAAATTAAAAATAGAACTACTATATGGTATAAATCCCACTATTGAGTAAAAATCTAAAAGAAATGAAATCAGTATATAGAAGAGATATCTACACTCTCATGTATATTGTAGCATTATTCACAGTAGCCAAGATATGGACTCAACTTCATGTCCATCAATGGATGAACGGATAAAGAAAATGTAGTATATATACGCAATAGAGTATGATTCCGGCTGAAAAAAAATTCTGTCATTTGCAACAACATGGATGAACCTGGATGACATTATGTTAAGTGAAACAAGCTAGGCACAGAAAGATAAATTCCACTTCATCTTACTTATATGTGGAATCTTAAAAAAGTAGAACTCACAGAAGTAGAGAGTAGGATGGTGGTTACCAAGGGTTTGGTGGCAGTGATAGGGGGTTGGGGAGATGTTGGTCAAGGGAAACCAAGTTTCAGTTAGATACAAGGAGTAAGTTCAAAAGATCAACTGCACAACATGGTGACTATAGTTGATAACAATGTATTGTATTCTTGAAAACCACTAAGAGAGTAGTATTTATTTTTTCTGTTAGGTCCCCCTTTATTGGTTTAGAATCACTAGCTTCTGTTCATTTTGCTAATCTCCACTTCCTATGGTTTGTATTTAAAAAATAACAGGCTTTCCCTCTTGTTTTCCAAATATGAAACATAATAACATTAAATGTTCTTTTTTAAAGTATAATACATAGCTCCCCTTCCCCCAAATCAAGGCTCACTGAGCCAAGCAGGTCTAAACCATGGTGGACTTAAATCTTTATTCTTGAATAATACGGACAACGCAAAGTGGTGAATAGGAACTTAGCCCCGACCTTCAAAGGCAGGCGAGATACAGTCGTTTTCAAGAAGCCAAGCTGGGTTTATTCCAATTTATATAAGGACTTTTACACAAAACATTGAGAGCAAGAATTGCACTTAATGATATACAAAGGCCTTTGTTTAGAGCCTAGGCTTAGGCCCCCGTCCTTACTGTCGACCTCTTGCAAGGGTTTTCATCTCCCACAGCTTTACACTCAGTCCCAGTGAATAAACACCACAGCAACTACAATCTCACAGCCAACCCACTCCCCACGTCCAGTGACTCAGGGTAAAGAGAGCCTTACTCTTGCAGCTCTGACCAAGTGATGAACAACCACTTTGCATGAATTAGAAATTTAAAAAATATAAAACACCTTCAGCCAGCTATGCGGAAGGAACCTAGTCTCCCCCGTGAACAGCAAGCCTCCTGCCCCCAGTAGTCCTGTCTACTCCGAACCCTCAAGGTTCCCCCCTCCGGCCTCAAGCAGCCTTGTTTCGAGGACTTGTGGGGCCTGTGATAAGCACTGCAAGTTAAACAGGAGCATGGGCCACACTCAGGGGCTCCAGCTCTGAGTGTGTCACTCTGTTTCTGCGAGGGGATGGGTTGGACAGTCAGCAATGGAGCCGGCTGGTAAAGGGATAACCAGGTGACAGGCGCACTGTCCCGAGGATAAACCTGGCCCTAGTAGCATCGTGTCGCAATCACTATGGGTTAGAATTACGGGTGATAAAGTGTGACAGACCTCAAGAGAGCAAATGATTTACTCCCCTGCTATCATACCCACCGAGTAACGCCTCCAAGGTCATACGTTAGATAAATATGGGCACGGGAACTCATTCTTTATGCTCGATGACCTTGTTTCTCCACTCCCACATGCCACCGACAGACGGTGGAGTGCAACGTGGGGCTGACCGTAGCGGGAGGAAGGGCAAACTTGCCACAGAGCACATTCTTACCCGGGATCACGTCTCGCCTGCCGCCTGGGGAACTCACAGAAACACAAGTTTCGTACAACGCCAGGCTTTTTCTTTTGCCAGCCAACAACTGGTCACATTGCCTATTTCAAGGTTACAGAGGAGCCCCGCGGCACACATGTGGGGCAGGAGCAGATAAATCTTCCTCGGGGCTTTCCAGAAATTGACACCATCGGGAAGGCCACCTCTGGAAGCAGACACCCAAGGGACTCCAGAAAACCCTCCACTCTGGGACTGACTCTCGGGGCCTCTTTCTTAGGCATCGAAAAGCCTCCTCCATTTCTGGACCGAAGGAGAAGCATGTTCAGGTCACAGGCTAAGCTGGCAGGTGAGGGAGGGCAGTTCCTTCGGGCCCCAGCAGAGGAAGACTACGGAAGGCCAAGGGTTCAGAAGACAGGAAAGAACGTTTTCTTGGGGCTGCCTGCGGCACCTCCCCTCACTCCTCTCTCCAATTAAACATAAAAGGCGACGATGATGATTGTGAGGAGGAAGAAAATGGAAGTCGCGTCTTGGACCTCGTCCCACTGGAAGGAAGCCTTTCCTGGCGGGGCCCTGCTACTGTTTGCGAAGGGACGCCCGCCCGCCGCCGCGTTCCAGGGGTTCTCCGGCTGCCGGCGGAAGGCGTCGAAGTGGCACATGGCGCGGGGGCGCCCGAGCGGCGGCCGGCGGGACACAGGGAGGGCCGGCGTCCGCTGTGGGCGTCTCGGAGAGCTGGACGCTGGGCCCGCGCAGGTCGGCGTCGCTGAGCAGGCCGCGGTCACACTTGCGACGGAGGGTGGCGCCGCCAGGCACCGCGCTGGCCTGGGAGATGCGCCGGAAGTGCTCGCGAGCTGCGACCGGACGCCTGAGGAGGCGCAGCCCGCTCCGCCGCCGGGATCTGCGCCTGCGCGGCTGTGGCCGGGACGCCGAGCGGCTCAGGGCGACGCCAGGGACGGGCGGCCGGGGGGCGGGAGTCGGGGCGCGACCTGCTCCCGCCCGGCCCCAAGCCGCGTTCTGTGCAGAGTCCGGGCGGCCACAGCCTCCGCAGTGACAGCCGCGGCCACTTCGGGCGGCGGTGAAAGTCCAGAGTAGATGTTAAATGTGTTCTCACCACGCAAAAAAATACGTGGGTGAGGTAATGCGCATGTGAATTAGCTTAACTGAGCTATCCCACCATGTTATACGTATTTTAAAACATCACGTTTTACACAATAAACATATACTTTTGTCAATTAAAAATTAAATCAAATTAAATTGAAATCTAACCAGGAATCCAGAACGGATATACCTGAATGAAGACAGGTGCTATAATTAAGCTCCACATTAAACTGGGCATATGAAAATCCCCCCCGAAATACAGAGGACAGTGGGATCCGTGGGGTCTTGAAACAGTCAGGAAGGGCTGGCCATGAAAGAGAGGAAACTGAGGAAAAATGAAAGAGAAGAAAAATATTTCTTAAATGCTACTATCTGTTGGGGCTTTGTACAAATTGCCTCAGGTAATCCTTGCTGTGTAATAAGGACACTCGGGCCCAGAGAGGTTCCGTCTCATCTGAATTCTCCCTGCCAGGATTTGATCAAGTTAGAATTTGAATTCGGGTTTGCCCAGTTCCCAAACCTGTACTCTCTCCCGTGTCACCTACCCTAAATAGCCAGAACCTCAGAGACGTGCAGACCCTGCCTCTGCAAGTTCCCACTTCCTCATCTGTAAAATGGGCATATTGCCTCTAACTCATAGACTCATGATGAGGAATAAGCATAATAATACACTTAAAATACTTGGTTCCTGGCCTTATCCATAGGAAGCCCTCAAAAATACAGTTACAATTATCCTTAATATTCAGTAGGGAGAACATGGTGTTCAGCATGTTATGTGGAAAGAAAGTAAGCATACTATAGCAGTGCAATAAATAATCTTATTAGATTAATACAGAATGACAACAGACAAGAAGGAGTAAGCATAAGTTTGTGGGATGAGGAGACTAGTTTAGCAGACATCACAGAAGGAGAAATGTTCAAAGGAAAGTGTTAAGGGAGAATAAGGAGGACAGGGAAGGGGGATTTGGCATGTTGAACAATAATGTGCCTCTGACAACTCTGGATCAGGAGAAAACATTTCATAAGGATTAACCCACTGATTGTACCTGAGTGCGGTTGGTAGGAAGCAAAACCTAACAGTCGCAGTAATTGGGGTATAAATGCAGACTTGGGATGGGGTGGTGATGCTGCTAACTTGAAACGTCAGCAGGTAGAGCACGAAAGCATTTTGTCAAATAAATATGGGGAGATATGAAGAGCAATTATGTATAGAAAAGTAACTGCAAGGCTTGAAATCCAGGTAAGAATGAGAATTGTTGCTATAAAAAATGCGAAGTTTAAGAAGAAAGGTGATAAATTTACCTTGCAAGACATTCACGGAATAAAATCTTACGGAAATGGTCAGCACCGGCATGGACAACGTCACTGCTTAGTGGCTACCAATGGAAATAAAAGCCAGCCCAGAACAGAGGTTAGCTGAAACGATAAGAAAGGATGGACTCTCCGAAGGCAAGAGCAGTAAAGAGAAACACAAAGGACGAAGTTTCTTTCCTTGGGTATTGTCTACTTGTGGGGTAAGGAGGGCAGGAAAACTGGCAGGCGTGAAAGAAAAAAGCAGTAGAAAACTTTAAGACAGATATGAGGAAATCAGGAAAGTCCAGCTTCACGAAAGGAAAGGTTTTCAAGAAAGAAATTCACTGCAACAGGGAGACTAATTGGCGATGATTGTCAGTAAGGATGTCCTTGCAGCCTCTGCAGAAAGGCTTCAGCCCACAAGGAAGGCAGGAAGTCAAAGTACAGAAGTAGAGGAAACATGCTGTCAGAGCCAGGAAGCAAGAAGGGGAGCCCCAAGAGTCAAAAAAAGAGGGAAAGGGCTGAGCAGAGAAAGCCGGGAGAGTGGACATGGCCTTGGTGCGCCTGGTCACGGAGGTGCTGAGCATCTTGGACTAGAGCACAGTGGAGGGTGGGAGCATGCCAGGGTTCAAGTGACAGGGTCCCCAGACCAGATCAAGAAGTGCCCACCTGAGCCACAGTTTGACAACAGGAGCACAGTGCACACAGCCAAGGACCTGCTTCTGGTGGCTTACTCTGGAAGTCAGCAAGGAAAGAAGTGACGTGTGGGGCAACGTGAGGAGTGGTGTGGTGGGGAAGAGCTGAGAAGTCCTTTTTCATCCCAGAGGAGCCACACACACATATTTGTAGCTTTCTATACCACCGTCCACATCCCGACCTCCTTTCTCAAAGATGCACAGCAGAAAGAAGCGTCCGCGCTGTAGATGCAAGTGACAGGCAAATGCCTAAATGAGGCAATGTACAAGAACAAGAATGCACACCTGAATTCTCTTTCTAACTGTGTTTTCCCTTCTGCCTCTTAATTCTCATCCCAGCTAAGCCACACCAGGAGTCCTGACTTGTCTGAGACAGTGTTTGTTGTTTTAAACTGCTAAGTATTTGCCTAATTTGTATGAAGTAATAGATAACTAATATCCAAACTAAAAAAAGTTAAATACAAAATAAGCCACCTCCAAAAATCTGACTTCATTTACTTTTTGTCTGAAATAATCCCATTTGATTGATGACAGTAGCCAGGTTGCTGGATTCTCTGCTCTATTTTATATGTGTGAAGATGCTACCCAGGAGTTATCCAAACTTGTGAGGGCTTTAAATGTCATATCTAAGTGAGTTATCTCCATCTAGGGCAAAACATGCCTTTGATCTTGGCAATACGGCATGTTCGAGCTAGAAAAGCCTTAGAAGGCAAATAGTGACTGCTCCTTTATCAAGTGCAATGTTGCCTTTGCAGGGACCTGGAGACACTTAAAACACTTTCATTACTTTTCACAATGGGCTGTCATATTCTGGCTGCTCAACAGTCCCTGACACCCCCCTTCACCCCGCAGGGGATCATCATGTCAGCTTCCCTCCATCCCCTACTTCAAGAATCTACTGTTGACAGATCAATGTGTTCAAAGGAAAAAGATTATTTGCTTTAGCTAAGAATGCACTGTAGTTTCCACTGTTCCTACTTGGTTTTAGCCATTCAAAATTATACAGAAGGATGACAACAGTTGCGAGTAATTTCCCAAAGAAAAGATCTTGTCAGGCCTCAAGAGCTCACACTTAAAAAAAAGTGAGATAACAAGTTACCAAGGGAAGTGCTTCATAAATATCAATACTTCCATTTGAATCATAAACACATGGACTGGCCTCATCAACGAGTTTAATTTTCTAAAGATCAAAGTTGGTGTACAATTTTGGAAAAACTCTACGAGTAGGAAAAATGATAGATTTGACTTTGAAAACTTGAAATTTATCAATATAAATAGGGCAAAAATATCAAATATAAAATGGTTAAGATGTCCACATAACATTTGTAAAAATACTTGTGTTGCAATGCATGTATAATGATTTCCCCTTTACTAGAGTAAAATCGCAGAGAGGCTTATGCACATTTAAGTTACCATTTTGTATTAGCTCAAGGTAATAATTTTAGATTATGTTATTAAAGATCTCAGAGCTCAATTTTTAGCAAGATGTGTCTTCCCAGTTCCTTCATCCCTTAGCAAGACCAAACAATGTCTCACTATTAATGGCCTGGGAAACAGGGCCTTAAATGTTTAGAACCTGCATTTCAGCTAAGTGCATTCTGGATGCTCTTCATTGTCTCAAGGAGCTTTGTTTATTTTCACATGTGCTGGAACAGTAGATATATACACATTATTCTACATGAGCAACTTCAATACCAAGTGACAAAAGAGTTCATTAAATTCAGTGATTCTAGAAACTTTTTGTTTGTTTATATTTTTAATATTTTTTCTTCTGTACTCGGAAGCAGTCAATTGCTTTTAAAAGTATATTCTCTCAAAATTATGGTTATTTTATAAATAGAAAAAAGAGAGAACAGCTGCAAAGTATTTACAATGGAGCAAGAAAAAAATTAAACAACTGTAGCTTTTTCCTAAGGAAGCAAAACTATCAAAGAAATGAGAGACAGGAAAAAGGCTGTTATGTCCCCTGATTCATTGTCTATTTGTGTAGAATTCCTTCCCCCATTATATGCCCTGTGTTTTACATCCGATTAAAATTGTAAATGTCTCAAAGAGTGATGCTTTAGAACAGCACACAGTTGGGACAAGAGTGCTGTCTTCCTCTCCCTCCTGCTCTGACTCCACACCGCAGGAGGTCTTGTCCCAAGTGCTTTCTTCAGAAAGTTACAAAAATTGTTCTTTTCAAGAAAGATGATGCCAGATGGTCTCTTCCTACTACTGTTTAGAAAGGCAAGGTATATGCTATGTACGTATTCTTAAATGTAGCATCTGCATTAGATTCTTTATGTATACCAAAATAATGTTCAAATATTTATGATACAAATAATAAAATATACTCTCACATTTCGAGATAGTCCCTATGTTTTAAAATTATATTTTTAACCAGGGACATATGAAAGCTGACATTGTTGAAACAAGTTTGTCAGTACATTGAATTGATCATTTACTTCTCACACTTCAAGAAATAGAACCATTATATTATATATTAGTTTCATTAAAGAAATTAAATGAATGCAATTTCAGGATAAAGCCTCAAGGAAAACAAGGCTGGCACAGGGTAATAGATTTTATATATATATATATATATATATATGTATATATATGTATATATATGTGTATATATATATATATACACATACACACACACACATATATATATATATACACAGATGTAGAGTCAAACTGTATTAGAAAATCATAACCACTGTTCAATTTACTAAAATTTCTAAGCCAATCTAAGGGAAAATCTGGTGAAAGCATCTTATTTGTAAAGGAAAAAGGACTTTGGTCTGAATTTTCTACTTTTTCCAAACAACTGTAGATTCTACCTGTAAAATATGAATTGGAACAGATGATCACCAAGATCTCAGTTTGATTTTTTTAGCAATGAGTTTAAAAATTCATTGCCTTTTTAAAATAATTCGTATAAAAAGGTAGTATTCTGTTTTCTATTTTAACATATATACATATATATCAGATCAAATATTAATAACATTATTAAACAGTATATATCTCATATCAAATATTAGTAACAGTATTAAAAATTTCACTGAGTTTTCTAAATTCATCCTGATTGTCACAGTTTGCATAATTTTAAAGAAAGAATAACAGTGTTAACTTTTTCCTCCTTTAAAATTTATTTTAATATGTTATTCACCATTTTACAAGTGTTCCTACATAAAGCTGTGGTATTTAATAATAAAGGCAAAAACATAATGCCCAAGCTCAACCATGTTCATGCTGCATAATTATCTCTGATCTGGGAGAATAATACCATGGATTGTCTATCATGATTGCAAATGAAGACATAAAGCTTTATGCTCATACATAATTTCTTAAACTATTGGAAAAATTATATTAGAGATTAGATCTATTTCATTATGATTATAAAGAATCCTGCATTTAAATCCACAGTTCTTGAACCTGTATAGCATGATTATTTTTATATCAACTTTTAAATTCCAGTTTTCTTATTTTTTTATTTTTAAATAATTCTTTTTTATTAACTTTATCTTATTTTTAATTACCTCTACTCTTCTGTAGTTCTACCAAAGGTTAACTTCTCTTCTTAATACATATAAACTCTATTATGCTATAAATTCACTATCGCTTGATTTTTCCATCATCGGTTCTCTAAAAAACCCAGGAGAAGTGCTTAGGACCATATAACAAAGTCCCTTGCTGGGCTTCTGCTTCAGTGAATTTGTTAATGTCATAGTCTGTTTCACAAGTTTATCTTTATAGATTCACAGAAATATCAAGTTTAGAATGTTACACCTCCGTTTTCGTTAATATCAGTATCTCTACACTATTAGGTTGAACCACTGGCCTTGATAGTTTTATATGTCAAAAACAGTTAAATATTAGCAAGTTCACAGCTTCAGGCTAAAATAAATTGGGACTGGCTTACTGGAAGGCGTTACAAAGTGAAGAACAAATGCCATTTTCAGAAACAAGAAATAAGTTTCAATCCTATTCAGTCCACCGACATTCAAATGCCACATGCTCATCCCTAAGCAATTTGAGACAGTGATGGAAGAGGGGTGATGGGCAGGGCCAGAAATACACACACACACACACACACACACACACACGCACGCGCACACGTGTGCTTATATGGGCTTTATGTAAGTGGCAGTGGCTTTTTATAACAGGATTAATTTACTGCCTGCCACAGTTTCCTTCTTTCAAGAACTTTAGTAAAAATAGATATTTTTGGTAGGCTTTTACTGTAGACTTTAGAATATTCTATATTATTCTTGGCAGCATCGTCCTTGGACTGAGGTGTGCATTAGCATGAAAAGAAATCAATTCAACTAACTATAATGAAGTCATATTTCTTTCATCTTCAGCGTACACTTGCTGCCCGACATTGTCTCATGTTTAACAACTAATATGTCTGTAAATTGATTAAAAATTACTGTTTCATCTTGATAAATTTACTTTGACCTTCTTTCTGACTGCTTCTTCCTGGGAACACCCTCTTCCCTGACATATATGGAACTGTGGCTACTGCTTTCAAATATTTCTGTTGCTGGAGAAGTAGACACACCTTTTATGGCATGAATTCAGCCTTTGACTATGTCTGGGGTTTATGCTTATGATATCATACTAATGAGACACGTGTGGCCTCTGACCACAGTGGGAAAGCCTTGATCCCGGAACGACGTTCAAATAGCAATGAATTTGAACTAATGCCTCAAAATTAGCCTCTTCTGCCAGAACTCTTTGATCATTCTCGACCTCCTCAGCGTCTTTGATCTTGCGTTTAGTCAAATCACACACAGCCTGTGTTACTGAGAGTGGAGGGGTGAAGATCCTTGCCGTGAACAATCTGAAGAGACACGTCCAGTTCTCGAGGCTGCCTCAGCCTTCTGCTCTCTCTAGTACCTTTCTTTCCAATGTACACCACACCCTCCTACATTAGAAAGTTAAGGTAGTTAAAAAATTGCTGGTAGGATGCTTTATTCAGATGCTTTATTTATTAGAGTATATAATCCAGTAACATTTTTGAGCTCACTCTTAGTGTTTCCTCTGGTCAGGGATGACTTGAGATCATTTGATTCTTTGATCACTAGGTAAAGAAATCTTAGGTCTCCTAAATTTCCAGGCATAGACGTTGTTTCACTTTTCTTGGTCCATTGTTATTCCACGCCCTGCATTCACTAAATGATCCATAATACTTCAGAACTTTCCCTGTGTGCCCCCAAAGTGAGGCTGCTTTGGTATCAGCATCCACATCCCGAAAGTAGGTATGACTGCGGAGGCCACTGTGAGACTAAGCTGCATGGTTTATATCCAAATTCTGTAGATGCTGGGTTGCCTCCACAAATATCTTTGCTCAGTCACTTGGCAAATTTTTACTGAGGGACAGGGAGGTTACAGAATCTGTCATTCTTGTCCTCCCATTGTTCAAACAATGAACTTCCTTAAATGGGCCTCCAATCCCAGCCAAATCACCTGTCAGCCATTCTTCAAACTTGTATATCCAGGCCCTAGGACACTTTGAATGGGGACTGTTTCCTGTTCATTACTCTCTTTCCATTTCTATTCTGTTCCTGAACATTGTAAGCATTCAATAAATACTTACTGAAAGAATACATAAATTTCTGCCTCTTTCTTTGCCAACCTGGAATGCCCTCTGCCCAAGAGTGAATTACAAATTCTTAAGCATCCTTTGAACTAGCACAAATGTTTGTCTGCTCCCTAAGAATGCCCTCATAACCTCAATAAAAAGTATTAGCATTTATGTCTAAAAATAAGAAAATAATTTCATAAAAATTGCCATACAGTGGAATTCTGTGCAAGGATCACAAAGAATGATTGTTGCATGTGTGAATGGAAAAGTTAAAAAATAGGTTGTAAAACTGTATGTAGAATCACAGGTCTATGAAGTAGATACTATCCATATCCCCCACTGAGAACAAACTAAGGCTCAGAGGGACATGTGAGTTGTCCAATGTCAAGGTGCAACTGGAATAGATCCCAGTCAACCACTATTAACAGTGGTTTGAGGGATTAAAAGAGGAAAAACTGTGGCTTTTTATCTTTATCGTGTTAAAGTTTCTCATGATGTCTATGTGTATATTTTGTATATAAGAAATAAAAGTAAACCTGCTGGGCATGGTAACTCACACCTATAATCCTAGCACTCTGGGAAGCCAAGGCAGGAGGATCACTTGAGGTCAGGAGTTCGAGACCAGCCTGAGCATGAGTGAGACCCCGTCTCTACTAAAAATAGAAAGAAATTAGCTGGACAACTAAAAATATACAGAAAAAATTAGCCTGGCATGGTGGCGCATCCCTGTAGTCCCAGCTACTCAGGAGGCTGAGGCAGTAGGATTGCTTGATCCCACCCAGGAGTTTGAGGTTGCTGTGAGCTAGGCTGACACCATGGCACTATAGCCTGGGCAACAGAGCATGACTCTGTCTCAAAAAATAAATAAATAAATAAAAGTAAACATAAGGAAAAGTCATCTCTTCCATCCCTGAATACCCATAGCATTTGGGTTTTTATCATTCTTAGGACATGCTTACACATGGCCTTATAGTACTTCACCATGCACGCGTGCTGTTTTCTTGATTAGACTGCGAGCCCCCTAAAAGTAGAGCTTTGTCATTGTGTCTTTGGAGAATCTCGTGCAGTGCCTTGTGGATAACAAACGCAAGATCATGGTGCAGAATGAGTAAAGGAATAAAGGGGTGAACTTCCTCTGCCCTCAAAAAAAGAGGAGTCAAAGAAAAGCTATCACACCTGAACAAACGATGGTGTCAATGTCCAACAGCTTTCACAAAATAGATCATTCTGCAATATTCAGTCTGGCTAACGTAACAGCATGGCTACAATAACAATTTAAAAAGGCAATTAGATGAAAGTGTTGGAAAAATAAAATATTTGGGTAATAATTCCCCCTTAGGCACCCAAAAAGAGTCAAGAAACAAGACTGCTTCCTGAGTCATGAATCTCTTTCTGAGACTAGAAGTTAAGCTCCAGGGAGCTTCTTTTGGAATTAAAAGGTGTGTGAAGCTAAACTCTAAGCCTTAACCATACTTTGCCTACAAATGGATTCAATGCAAGTTTCAGGTAACTACATGGGACTCTACGATGTTTGGTCAGCTTTCAGAGGACAAAAAGACATTAACTAACCATACGTATTATGAAAATAAAGAGGAAAAATACACTTTACAGTGTCCATCTTTAGCAAACACTGAGCCTCATAGCATGAGTCCTAATTGGCAGGCCCCAGAAGAGAAAATCAAAATTGTAACCCCAGTAGAGCTGCGTTAAGTAAGTCCATTAACATCCCAAGCCTCAAAGCGACTTAACAAAAAAGGAATTATGCCATGTATCATTTTTCTTTAATGTTATTAGAGCCCTGTTCAATCAGAAGTGCTTAACTAACACGTGGGATGTGTGGCCACTTCACTGACCGCCTAAGCTGTCCTGGGGCCACTTCTCAGCCAGAGGGTCCAGGTTCCCTGCTCAGACAGCACTCCCCCGGCATGATCTGTGAGCAAGGCTTAGATGTCTACCTTGGGGGACTGGAAATAAATTGCTCTGTGCAGAGGAAGCGAGGAAGCACCGTGAACTGAGACAAAGGGTTTCCCGTCGTCCATTTTAAAGCGAACACACCCTTCTCAACTGCCAGCTTTTTCTTTCTCCTCCAGGTGAGAATGGGGAGGAAGCTTTCAAAACTAAACTTAGACGATGTGGGGTAAATCACATCCCGCCACTTTGTCAGTAAGAACTGACACAGTAAATCTTATTAAGATTTCCTATAAACAACTTAATTAGGCAGGCAGGGGAAGGGAAATACATATTACAAATCCTAATAATCTTCTACCTGAACATACACCATTTTGACGGTGTTTTGTATTTTCTTAAAAGTCAGTTAGCCTTTCCTTGGTAAACATGAATCCTCAAAAGCAAATACTTCTTATTTTTTTCTCAGAAAAAGAATTTGAATGTTTTTTTTCTCATCTCAACATTTTTTGTTTGTTTGTTTTTTGTTTTGTTTTTGGGGTTTTTTTGCAGATTGTATAGAATTACAACCTGGAAACTTTAGAAATATACCCTTGGTCCCCAAAAATGCCTCTCTCCAAACCCCCTTCCAGACTGTAATAATGGGAGACATTTGAAAGGAAAAGACCACAATTCGAGTCTATCAAATTATATTAGACACATAGGATGTAGGAATGCCAAACACACTTGACAGATACCATCAGCCACATTCTATGAATCAGAGGTGACATCATTTCACGGAAGTAGCCCGCGTGGACATTGCATCCTTTATACTACAGAGCTCACTCGAGCCGGGCAGCAGCTCACTGACCTGGCCCAGCCCACATCATCCCTTCCTGCCTTTTCATACCTCGCCAGCAGCTGGTGTGGGACAGTCTTCTCTTGGACAAATGTGAATGTGTTGACTTTACAGATGAAGACTATAAGCAAAATGACTTACATGTTTGTTTGTTTCGTTTTGTTTTTTTTGAGACAGAGTCTCACTCTGTTGCCCAGGCTAGAGTGCCATGGCATCAGCCTAGCTCATAGCAACCTCAAATTCCTGGGCTCAAGCAATCCTTCTGCCTCAGCCTCCCAAGTAGTTGGGACTACAGGCATGCGCCACCATGCCCGCCTAATTTTTTCTATATATATTTTTAGTTGTCCACCTAATTTCTTTCTATTTTTGGTAGAGACGGGGTCTCACTCTTGTTCAGGCTGGTCTCGACCTCCTGAGCTCAAACGATCCTCCCACCTCAGCTTCCCAGAGTGCTAGATTTACATGTTTTAACTGTATTTCATGTCTTGCTACTCTGAAAAGCTGCATTGTTGTTTTATTACAAAATGGAAATATTTTTATTCTTTTAGTAGCCAGGGCCATAAATTGTCTTAGAAAAAGAACTATATTTTTCTGGATGTTTTCCTTGATAACTTCTCGGGGTAGAATGAGATATCCCAAGGAGTCCAGGTAAGGGCAGGAATGCTCTGCTCGAGGGGTTGATGCTGTCCTTGGCTTCAGAAGCGGAGGGGAACGGAGAGAGGGGAGAAGTCTGCGCACAGAGAAGCTGCTCAGGTATGGTGCCAGCCCTGCGGGACATGGCCTGGGCCCTTCCTGTGACCAGGAGAACTTCAAGGTCAATCACGACAGGTGTGCTGCAAGTGTCTGAAGGCCCTGAGCTTTTCCTTCCATCTGATGTGAGGCAGAATGAAAGCAGGGCACTTGTCGGAAACCCTCAGCAGGGAAGCTTCAGGCACTTGCAGAAACCATCCTGAGAGCTCTGAGCTCTCCCAGACTGTGCAACTGGTGCTCAGGGAACAGCTTCGTGTGACAGCTAGTTAGTTGTATGTGTGTTTAATACCAAAACAACCCTTCCGTTTAGTCCATTTTAATTAAATAATGAATTCAATTAAGAGAAAGGATAGATAGGAAAAGGACCCTAGTTATTTGATATCTGGCAGAATTAAATTTTCTCTTTATAATCCTTTGTTGAATCAATCAGATTTACAGAGCATGAGCCAGGTGCCAGGGACAATAACCCATCGCACTCTTCAAGTTACAAAGCCCTTATTTCATCTGATTCTCAGTAGAGTCCTGCTGTGTAGGAATTGGCATCATTCTCCTTGCAGAGAAGGAAGAAACATAAGACAAGAGAAGTCAAGTGACCACATGCGGAGTAGGTTGTCCAGCCAGAACTCAAAGCTCCAGTTTGTGCCATGTTCCGTCCAGCTCCCACCCATCAGCCACGGAGACCCAACCACAGCCGCCCTGTCCTAAGCGTGCTCATTTCTCTCCCCTCTGCTAGAATGCACAGAGTTGGTTTGGGTTGGGATCCCCAGGTGGTTTGATTGTATTTACCCTTAGCAACTTTGATCCCGCTTTTGTTTGCTATTTTCTCTAACGTCGATTCCATTCTAATAATTTGAGACGGTGGGAACTGCACCAGGCATCACGCCACCAGCAAACTTGAGCCTCTCCATTCCCAACTGCAAGAGGTCAGGTTTGAGATGCAAGGGAAGGACGCATTGCTCCCAGAGTCATCTTTCATGAACACAAATGTGGTCAGGCCCCTCCTTTGCCTCAACTAGTTGCTGGAGAACAACGGCAACGACAATTATTAGTAGTAACCCTATTGTGTCATCTGTCAGCTGTCCTTACGTCAGATGCTTTGCACTATTTGGCTCTTTGGTTGGTCGGCCTCACCCTCCTTCACCTAGAACGTGGCTGCCACATGGTAGAAACTCAAGAAACAGCTGCTAAGTAGATGAGTGGGTGATAGAATGAATTGGCCTGTGCATATACTTTTTCATCTTCACAAAGCCCCACAAGGCATTGTCATTTTTATTTTAAAGATGAACATTAGGAGACTGTGGGCAGCTGGGAGATAACAGTCCAAGGACCAACACTGGATCCACCCAGCTCTCCATTTCAGATCCGTCTGTTTCCTACCAATGAGTCTCCCGCACAGCTCCCAGACCCTTCAAAATCTGGACAGCCCATCTCAGCAGCTTTGGGCCTCCTCACACCACAAACTCCCAACCATCACCTGCTTGTTATTCCTAAAACACTCTAAAAATGTTCATTCCTCCTTTCCTTTTGATGTGCCGTCCAATTTCCTGGAACACCCTTCTGCTTTCTTTCCCTTCCAATGTGGGGGCAAAATCGAGCCCCAAACCCACCTGCTGACTAAGCTTCTTTTCCCCAGGCCCCCACAGCCTGCCCACACTCAGGGGGTTCTTAGAATACACAAGTTTTAGTGTTTGTTGTTTAGAATGTTTATTGGTAATAAACTAAGAGCCAGTACTGCTGTCTTGATAAATTATGAAATGAATCTCAAAGCTTCCTTCTTCCTGAGTCCCCTGCTCCCTTCTCTGTTACTGCTGCTATTTCCTAGACATTAACTGGAAGCTAAATACGGAACAGCAGATAGCACTATGAAAATATAGAAAAATCAAATATAAAAAAAGCTTACTTGGATTGAATGCTTACTAGCACACAAAAAAATTCTACTTTGGGAATGAAGGAATGAAAGAAAAAAAGGGAGAGAGGATGGGAGGAGGGTAAGGATTATGGAGGGAGGGAGCATGCGCCTCCCGTAACGGAAACCCTAACGGTACTCGTGTGCCCAGGACAGAGACTGTGAATGCTTCCTCTTAGCATCAGCATCAAGCACAATGTTCTGATGCAGAGTGAGTGATCAATAAATACACATGGTATTGAATAGCCATGAATTACAGAAAAATAATATTTACGATGATATATATGGATTTGGGAAAATGTATAATATGTCAACAATGGGAAATATTAAAACCATTGGTGTCATAAAAATTAATGTGGAGCTGACTTTTAAAAACATTATCTTGCTTATTCTAGTGCTATGAAAATTCACCGTCTTAATAACAGGCTAATGAGACTGATAAGTAAGTGGAAAAATATACAGAAGGAAAATTTGGTATTGTTATGTAACATCCATACAATAAAAACAAATTTACAAATTTGCCAAGGAAATGAGAGACATGAAAAGCATGCTTATGTTGTGGTAATGGATTCCTGCTTCTGCAGCCAAACTGTCTTATAATAAAAAAAATGAAGCAAATAAATAATATAGTTTTTTTTTTTTAATGGGAAGAGGTGAAGAAGCTGAAAATGTTATATTTAAGGGAAACAGGATTTTTATTTCAAAACTGCTCTTCAGTCTCCAAGGTTTCTTTTCAGGGAATAAAGTCAGTCTTGTGTGTTTCAGATAAAAATGAGTGGCAAATCCTGTCCTAGCATGGCAGGAAATCGACCAGATCCACCTGCTACAGTTTGAATGTTTGTGTCTCCCCAAAGTTCATCTGTCGAATCCTAATCCCCAACGTGATGGCATTAGAAGGGGCTTTGGGAGGCGATTAGGTCACGTGAGTGGAACCCCCATGAATGGGATTAGTGCCCTTATAAGAGGCCCTAGAGGGCTCCCCGTCCCACCATATGAGGACTCAGCAGGCAGGGGCCACCTGTGAGCCAGGAAACGGGCTCTCGCCGGACACTGAATCTGCTGGTGCCTTGATCTTGGACTTCGCAGCCAAAACTGTGAGAAATAAATGCCTGTTGCTTATAAGCTACTCGGTCTATGAAATTTTGTTATAGCCACACAAATAGACTATGACACCACCTTCCATGTCATTTTCAGCCCTGAGTGCTGTCAGAATCTGGGTTACGCTAGCTCAGGGCGAATCCACCTTCTCTGCAGGCAGCGTCCTGTGTCACACAAGCATCTCTCCCTCCCAAGCAGTGCACTTTGTTTTCCAACTATACTTATCTGAGCATAGATAATAAAAGTGTTTTTCTTCAGCAAATGAGTAAGAACATGGTCTGGTTCTCAAGAAGCGTAACCTCAGGGTACAGTGGAAGGCCGGCTTTAAGCTCTGGTGTTTTCTATGAACACTGATCATATCGTTTCCCACCTTGTTTAGGTGCCTCTTACTAACAACGCCTCCCAATCACTTCGCTCTCTTCTTCCCGTCCCCATTCTGTCTGCAGCGTTTCCTCAAGAGCACACAGAACCCCGGTTTCGGGTTTTCACCGGAGCTTCTGTCTGCCTGCAAAAAGTTTTCATCTTTCTCCAGGGGCATTTCAATCGAGGTGTGGCAATCAAGGGGCTCATCGTGCACTGCAGAGACTACGCTCCTGTGCCCGCCTCGCCGCCCACCTTCCGATACACATGGAACTTCAGGCACGACCACACCCGCTGGCCGCCCCTCTGCTTTGGCTTCGTTTCTGTTTCTTTCCTTGCCTTCATGCTAAGACCTACTGCGTCCCATGTCTCTTTCATCATTCCACGCGAATGCCTCCTTCAGGAAGTCAGATCCGGAGAGAGGCACTTCCCCGTCTGCGTCCCCCGGGCCTTATGCAGACCTCTGTGTACCTTACAACGCTCGAACTCTTGGGTGCAAGTCCTTTCCCCAACTGTGCGCCCCTGAAGGCAGAGACCACCTTCTATGCATCCCTGTGTCCCCAGGCACTGAGTGCAGAGAAGGTCCTGAAATAGATAAAGTGGATGCCAAGTGAATAAGCATAATGAGGGCTCCCATTTTTATGTCCTTCTAAAAGCTGCTTTATTTAGTAAACGCAGATGAAATGAAGCACCACAGCACATTTCCTTAAATGAGAAATTCAGAAAATTCTCTGTGTCTTTCTATTCACTGGATTACTTCATTAAGCAACACTTCACCTCTACATTGCACAGATAAGGGACGTTCACAGGAGAACCCCTTAAGTTCCTGACATGCTCTGATTGAAGTATATTGATTAGTTTTCTTATGTTCTAATTTTTTAATTCTTTGATCTGCAGCACAATCGATTTATCAATTGCTTTCTGTATCAAATGTACCAGTTGTCATATCTTAGCAGAGCACAGAGGGTGCACTCAGATTGGGTGACCGAAAACAGTGTGACGAAGGGACTGTATTGACCCATTTAGGAAAAGCTGCAAAGGCGAGTAGAGAAGCGCAGGGCTGCCGAGGGTGGGTCCATCAGCACCCACCTCCCTTTGCCTCCCTTTGGCCAGACAGTCAGGAGCCCAAGGGCGGGAGAGACCTTCTCTGCAGTGCACTCGGGTCAGCCTCTTGCTCCGCACAAGTGGCAAGTGGTCCGGAGGAGGAAATGGAAAACATCTGACACAGAGTCTAGGACAGGACAGAGACCAGGAAGTGTAAAGAAATGGACTGCCCATGGGCGTTAGCCCGGTAGCCACAGAAATAGCATTCAGATTTATTTAGTTATCCTAGAACCCACAATCCTAGTAAACTGCTTATCTGTCATTTACAGCAATTATTAGTCTACCTAGTATTAACATGTGCAAGTGTGCGTACACTTTACTGGTCGATGGTCCTCACAACTAGCCGCAGGTCAGAAACTTCCAGGTAGTTCCATTCACACCTACTGAGCCCAAATCCCCAAAAGTAGTTCCTCAACAACTATATTTTTCCAAAATATTCTAAGCAATGTAGACGTGTATAATGATAATCACCCTGTAAGCTTTCAGTGCTTAATTCACCTTAATTTGTCGTGACAGTAGAATGCTTAGCAGGACACAGTGAGTACCTATCTAGTAAGACTAAACATCTGAATTGAGCTAAAACAGGGGAAAGCAATGTACAATCAAGCATTTTCAACAGAAAAGACATAATTGAGCCCAATAACTGAGTTCAAGAAATCTTTCACTTCACGAAAAGATGAGAATCCAAAGACTAGCGATTCTATACTGAATTATTATTACCAACGGCCTCCGTGACCCTCCAAGATGCCTTCCCACCCAAGGACTCCGAGAATAATGAGAAAAAGATGTAAGTACAGTAATTTGACTGTAGAGACTCTTGACATTTAAGAGATAAGCTTGTGGAAATGAGTTTCAGGTTAAGAGGCAGGGAGGACACACATTCTTCTAGGGAATAAAACCACCGACTGGCATTTCTGAACACTGTGTGTTAGGTGCATGTCAAATGCCCATAAACATCAGCACGGAACTTTCTAATGCAGCACACAGCTCACTCAGCTCACAGCACAAGAATGTTGATAGATGGAGGGTGCGTCTCCTCCAGTGTCCTGCTGGTCACGGATGCTTCCCAGAGGGCCTCAGGAGGAGGAAAAGGACACTTTCCTCCAGCCCAGCAGCACCTGAAGGGTGAGCAGCATTTCAAATACGAGTCTCTCCCAGCTCCGTCTGAAGAGCACCTCCTGTTCTGGTCCCTCGCTGCAGCGGTGACCTAGGCCCCGATAAAAATCCAGACCATTCTGAGTCCTATGAAAAGAACCTATTGATCTCGTGAGCTAGGGTCTTCAAAGGGATGATAAAATCAAGACAAAAGATGTCAGAATTTTGCTGATTCCTCTTCTCATTACAGAGAAGGGAAATGCACAGGAGTTTACTTGGAAATTCTAAAATGGGCCTTCAGGAATGGAGCAGCCAGGCAGAGCGCTAGTGGCAGGAGCAGGGTGGGAAGGGGAAGAAGGAAGCCGGCAGTCCTGACCCTGGGCTCCTGCTGGTGCGCGCCTCTGCCCAGCTCCGCTCCCAGGGTTCCTCTCTTCTACTCATCCTTCCCCAAGGCGTCTGCAACGCGCCCTTTCCTGGAACAGAAGGCAGCGTCCCCTCTGACCTTTGATAGGCTAGCTGCCAAGTCTGTTCTACCAGATTACGTGACAAGGAAGAAATGAGAGAGAGAGAGAGAGAGAGGGGAGAAGGGAGGAGAGAGGGAAGGAGGGAGCGAAGGAGAGAGGAACATGAACTGCTGTACAAAAAGAATAAAGTGAAAAATAAGTATTTATATTTGGCTTTAAGCTTGGAAATATAACAGAAATGAATGACCACTCAATGCGGGAGGCACCAAATTCGACACAGTCTTTTGGCGTTGCAATAGCCCCCAACCACGCTGACCAAAAGCCACGGACACCGGACACCCGTTTCCAACCTGAAGGGTGGGAGGGTCGGGGAGGGGGAAAGGACACAGGAAGTCAATTACTTCTCTGCCAACTGCCCAATCAGTTTAAAGTATAAATACAAGGCAAAAAATAGGCCACGGCCATTTTATCTTTCCAATCAGAGTCGCGGGAACACATCCCCCGCCTCCTTTAAGAGTGGCACAGGGCACATTGCTCTTTAAAAAGCCCCTCTGTACATTTGCATGGAGAAGATAAACTTGTAAAGGAAATAAAGTCACGAATACAGGGCTCTAGCATCACTATGACAGTGCACATGAAATGTCACCTCTCTAACCTCTGTTTGAAATTAAATAAGAAATATGCTCTACTAAACGTATAGGTGTAATAGAGAAAAACTGCAAGAATCGTGGCTTTTTAGTATTAATAAGGGACGTTTATGTTGGAAAAATTATTCCAAGACAGAAATTATTTAACAAACAATTGATTTAGCAATAACTCTTTTGGCATGAACCTTTCTGGTTCTGTTATCTCATCTACAAATAGGGATGAGAAGGCTAACTATTTCATGGGTGGCAGGAGGTGGTGGTTAAATAAGATAGCACGAATGTGCCTAGCAACAGGCTGGTCCACCATGAGAACTCCACAAGGGTTTGTTCTTGTTCATAATGCTATTGTTGTTATTAGAAGTCTCTTCCTTGGGATAAAGGCTTGCTAATTGCCAGCTCTTGACTCAAATCTCCAGATCAGGGATTAGTAACTGCACCTCAGCTCCCAGTGGCAGCCGCCCCAACTCAAGGCCACAAAGCAAGTCTCACTTCTCAGCATCACCACTCAGACACAATGCAAGAGAAGAGGTGCTTCCGCTTCAGCAGCCTCCTAAAGCAGAGTGTTTCCTGCCACACGGGTCAGTGAAAGGAAGGCCAGTGGTTTCCCTGTGCTATAGTTAAACAGCCAGTATCCCAATCAAATACTCTTTGGAGAGTGTGGCAAATGTGGCCTTCGATGTCAGGCTTAATTTCACTCAGAGGGGTGGCTAAAAAAGTATCTTTCAAAAGGTTGTCTGGTACCACGAGTATAGAAAGAGATTTGAGGATGAAGATTAACAGAGCATATTTCTGGTCCAAGATCAAGAACACATCATCACAAGCACTATTTACAAACACAACAAACTGGAAATAACAATAGGGAAATGGTTAAAGATATTAAGAAAAGTCCGTATTATGAAATACTGTTCATACATTTGAAATCAGGTTGATGAAGAATATTTACTAAAGATTATTTACTAAATACAACAAAGTATGGCATATTATTCAATTTTATTAAGATATCATAGGAATTGATATCTAAATATTCATTTGACCAGTTACAGTAACAAGACATAAAAAATAGTAGCAATAATCATCACTGCATAGTACAAAAACAATTGATTGTAAACAAAACAAAAACAATAATCTGTATTTAAAGATTTTAGTCTATTTTTATATTCTCTACAATTAACATAATTACTTTTGTAACCAGGAGAAGAAGGTATTAATGCTAAAACTCTTTTTGCTAATTCTTATGAAAAAACCTCGACACAGTTTTATACAACCAAAAATAAACTTAACCGTGCAGGGCAATCTGAGCCAAACTTTGGATGTTGAAGAAATTAACAAAAGGAGCTTTGTAAGACCAGGAAAGAGGTTCACAAATGAGGCTCAGTCTTTGCCCTTCAGTAATTTAGCCTATGTGATTAGCGTTGGAACCGAGAAAATGATGGTGCATGGAGTTTCTTCTCCATCTCCCCTTTTCCCTCCCAAAACCACATACCTGCCACTGACAAGGGACAGGTCTCACATCTTCTCTTGCTCTTTCCTCTCAAAACCTGTTCTCAGAAAAGTTGCTTAACATGTGACTAAGGTGTTCTTTTAAATCAAACCATTCTCACTTACCCTTAAAGCCTAACAAGCCCAAGAGCTTACAATATGGAATATGTTTGAAGTCAAGGCCATTCGGTTCCCAGATTTTCAAACCAGAGAATTTTCTGGAAACGCTGCAGCATTAGCAGCCTTGCTTACTAGTGATACATTGAAAAAATAACATAAAGTAGGTTATTAGGTAGCTTAGCAGAAAAGAATATCTTTTCTCTCTCAATCATAAAGTAACCTGCCATTTCCAGAAACACTGTACATCCTGAATAGTATCTCCAACCAACACCCTCCAGGGAAAGCCCTGTATATCTAATAGGAATTTTCTGAAACAGTGCTAAAATCACTTCATTTTAATGTTTACAATTCAAAGAACAAACCATAACTGAATATGATTTTTTTTCAACTCTTTCAGACGTCATAAATTCAGCACAAAGAGAACAGGTTTGTTCTGTTGATGTGATCAGATGACGACAATCCACTTCAGTTGGGGACTCCAGCTGCTTTCTTCTGCAAAATTCTTCCTTTACAGATGTCAAAAGATGGATTTTTCTTTGGCATCCAATCCATTCACTCAACATCTTAAATTATCTTAAAAGAAACTTAAAATGTTTCAACTCTTTGGCATCAGTGGGCCGAATTAAAGGTTTCCCTCCAGACCGCAAGTGCCAGGAAGGTAAGCGACGCATCTTTTCTGTTCCCCTCCTCCGCTCAGCACCTGGCGCAGGGGTGGCGCGCTGCGGGCATTCGCTGCACAGGCACCAGGTGACTGAACGTTAAATGCACAGCGGCGTGAGTCTGGCGACAGCTAACAGCATTCAAGGTTTCAACTGTAATAACTCGATTCGCTCTGTTGTGTTCCAGCTTTCACAGATGCGTAGTAGTTAACCCTCCCAAACCATTGGCGTCACCACGAATCACTGAAATTTTACAACTGAGGAAGCGGGGGCTAAGTGCCTTTCACAATGTCGCAAAGAGGGAATGTAGCTTTAGTCAGGACTCAAACTCAGGGCTTTGACTCCAAGTTAACGACTTTTCCACTATTTTACAGCTGCCTTCCTGGGAAAAGCCACTTAGTTCTCTTAAAGGCATAGTGCCAAAGTACGGGAGGCTCGACAGTGGTAGGTGCCTGAGAACAGCAGCACCCCGGCAGCTCCCCAAACAGCCACGACTGATGACTGCAGGAGCTCAGAGGCCCTGCTGTCCCTCTCTGAAGACAGACTCCAGCAGCCACCACCTGCGCCCCGACCTTTCCTACCTAACTCCAGCTGCTCTTTTTCTTTTCTTAAGAAAGTGAAGAAATTTCTTTTGAACTTTTCTGAATAGATTCTAAACAGGAAAGAAAAACAGGAGCTAGGTAAGGAGCTGATTATTCTACATAAATTATAAAATATCTTTAAACCTTGCTTGAGATCATTTTCCACTTCTCATAAAAATGTCTCTCCTTTGTAAACATTAGTCTGCAAGTTTAGAAACACTTAATAAAACGTCCAGTGAAACACCACAGGGATGGCCTGACTGGAGCCATCTCAGGAGCTCTGTCCCCTCTTCCTGCAGATCTGAAAACCACCTCCTGGAAGGGGAGCCCCAGGGCCATTTTTAACAAGTCACCGAGACTGTGCACAATGTGCGTAGTGGTGGAGAGAGCCTGCCATGGACCCCGCCCACTGCCAAGTTCATCCCCCATCCAGGAACTGCTCATTCATGCCAGGGAGACGCTGGTTATGTCCCATTGAATGGTAGCGAGATTCCAGAGTTTGCTCCGTGGAGTAAGTTAAAATGGCCATTACCTGCTGAGACGCATGGAAGAGGGAACCAAGCGTCATGCCTTTGTAGGTCACAAGCTAGAGTGTAACCCTTATCTGCGCTTGGGGTTGGAGTCTAGACATTGCTTCCTTCTCTTTTCTCCTGGAGTCCAGTGAGAAACAAAGAGCATCCCCTTTCCTTGCCACGCCAAGAGACATGAGCTACTTACAAAGAAAAATGCCGTAACTGGGTGTTTTGGAATCGTGGCATGTTTGACCTAGAGGAGGCCTCAGGCACTGCTCAGGCTCAGCTTCCATTTAAAACTGAGGAAGTTGACACCCTGCAACGCGAAGCATGAGAACCAGGTCAGTGTTGGCTCTGCCTCCCCCCATCCCAGACCTTGCCCCCACCTCCCGTTTTTAGAGTTAATGCAATGTGTGGCCAAAGACATTTCTGAACGGCACATGAAGTGTAGCGACTCATCTAACACTAGTGAAAACTATTTTATTCCGTACCAGGCAGACTGAAAAGGGAGTGGGAAAGAAATGGCATATTGTGTTTTGTGGTTTATAAAAGTTAATAATCTCAACATGACCCCCACCATTCGGATTCCTGGATCCTGACTCAGGGCGTCAACCAGTTTGGAAGGTTCTGTCTAAACAGCCCCGAAATCTCCCTCTGCAGAGGAGTGGAGAGATAGAATGAATCCGTCTCCCCCTCCGCTTGTTGGTCCCCATGACTTCCAAAAATAATACTCTGGCCCAGCTGTCGAGTAAGGCCTTCAGTTTATTCGTAGTTAGTTGAAGTAAAGACTATAAATTAAATTCAGATGCCGTCGGGGAGCAATGTCACTTCTTCCAAATTCCACACTGAAAAACCTTTCTTGTGTTTGTGCCCAACAGAAGACAATGGAGCGGGGCAGCTTGGACCCAGTACTCCATGGACTGGAAAGAGCTAGAAACAAGTGGAGCCGTCTGAAAACGGCTCACGGACTCTCAGCCAGCCAGGTGCTCTAGTCACCAAGGTGTCTGTGGTGCGTGGCCTCTCCACAGAGCCCTGCGGCAAAGAGGCCGTAGGAGCAGGACCACCTGCCCTTTGTCAGAGCAAATCTGTCCACCCAAGGACCCTGCTGCCCAGACATTAGGGGCCATGTCCTGCTACCAAACAGCACATTACTGGCTTCTGCGATGTTTGCTTGGCTTTGAACGCTGCACCCTGTGCAAAGGCGGCAGAGTTGCCAAGGGGGAGGTCCAGAGCAGGAATCTGGGGACCTGGTCCTGGGTGCCTCCCAGCCCAGCGCTGCCCCTTCCCCGACCCCCACCAGCTCACCGGGACAAACAACTGCCTGTTCCTGGGCTTCAGTTTCCTCACTGATAAAATTAAGAAGCTTTACTAAGCAACCTCTGTGGCCATTTCCAGTTCTTTTCTGCAAGGATTTCCAAGAGCAACAGGAAGTGGTCAACCTTTAAATTTTTCAAATTTATGGTTTGCTTCCTGCCCTTCACCCTCACCCCCCACCCCAACACACACACGTCCCTCTTGCCATTTAAGGAGACACATCTGAAGACTAGGGAAGAAGATGACGTAAGGAGAGAAGACAGGGCAGTGAGTCGCTGTGCAGCTCAGGATGACCCAACGCCATGAAAAGCACTCGCTCCTCTGCACGCGCGCTGCCCAGCGCCAGCGACTGGCAAAGCACGACTGCGGGGCGGGCACCAGAGCCGCTGGGACACGCTGGACGAAAGGAGCCGCAGGGCACTTTCACTTATTTTTCTGGGAAGGATTTAAATATCAGAAGCCAACGAGGTCTTTCCTGTCGGGCACTGTCAGATAAAAGTAGCTGATGAGTTAGGCCTGTCCCCAGTGCAGGGCGATCTTTCGTACAGGAGGCAACTGCGACCTCCACTTGCATGTCCTTCCTGCGCCACGTTCTGCGCGCAGCTGTCAGCAAACTGCATCCTGGGGCCAAATCCCACCCCAACGGCCAAGAATGGGCCTTACATTTTAAATGATTGAAAACAAAAGTCAAAAGACTATTTCATGACACGTGAAAATTATATGGAAGTCAAATTTCGGTGTCCATCAGTGAAGTTTTACTGGAGCACAGCCAGGCTCCTTTACTTAAGTATTTTCTACCAATGCGTGTGCGTCACAGCGGCAGAGTGGCCCGGCTGCAAAACCTGACACTGTCACTGCTCGGTCGCTCACGGAGGTTTGCTGGCCCCAGAGCAGAGGGATCCGGTCCATAATTCGGTGCAGAGCTAGCACTGGACTGGGAGCCCTCTGGAAAGAAAGCGCGGGGCTGGGCCGCAGCTGGGGCCCGGTGCCAGGAGCGCAAAGGCGGGTTGAGAGAGCGCGGTGCCCCCCACCACCCGAATGGGCCCTCTTCGCCCCACTGCTCCGCTCTGCGCATCAGTTTCAAGTCCCCTTCAGTTAATTTTAGCACGGCTATATTATCTGTGTGTTTACTGTATGAACGCTTTTGTTACCCATTACAAAGATTGCTTTGTAATGAAACGTGTGGAAATACTGTGGTATGGTAGATGAATATTCCTAAATTAGTCTACTACTTAGCTGTTTTCTGAAGACTTCTGAGGACTTCTATGTTTTCTTCTTATGCAAAGCATTTAAAATGCTGCATATTGGCAATAAAGGAAAAATGGGATGCTTTTATTTTAAACCTCATAGTTTTCTATACTATGATTTTAAGATTAAAATATATTAATTATATTATAAAAATGAATTAGTAATAAAACCTAATGCTCATATACTTTAATCCAGTTAACCCACTCCGAGGAATCCATTTTAAGGAAATAACTAGAGATAGAGGCAAAGATTTATGTATCAAGATGTTAATCTCAACATTATTTATAATACTTTAAAATTAGAAATAAGCTAATACCCAGCAATGTCGAATAGTTAGATTAATTATGACAATGCTCAGTGATGGAATATCAAAAAGCCACTATTAAACATGTTTTTCCAAAGATGTTAATACAGGGAAAATTCAGAAACAAGATACACACACGTATGTGAAAATATACATATGTAAAAGTAGTATCCCAAAGTGTTAATAATGATTATTACTAGAATCATGGGTGACCTTTTATCTTCATAATTCATTTGTTTTCCAATTTTCTAATTTTTTTCCTTACAAAATAGTAACACTATCATAAAGTTTTCTAAAATTAAAAAAAATCATTAAATCAGAAGAAAGTTCTCCCACCTCCTATCCTGAATTTCATTCTCCACAAGTATTCCTTATTAATTTTTAGTGTGTGCTGTGGTTTAAATGTGTCCCCCAAAGTTCATGTGTTGGAAACTCGATCCCCAATGCTGCAGTGTTGGGGGGTGCCCTAGTGGGAGGTGTTTAGGTCATAACGTTATCTCAGGAGTGAGTTTGTTATAAAAGCAATTTTGGCCCCATCTTGCCCTCTCCTGTGGGCTCTCCCGCCATGTGATGCCTTCCACTGTGCTATGATGCAGCTGGAAAGCCCTCACCAGGTGCAGCCCCTCGCCCTTGGACTTCCCAGACTCCAGAACCGACACCCAAAGAAACTTCTATTGTTTATAAATTACCTAATCCGTGCTTTTCTGTTATAGCAGCACATACACACACACACACACACACACACAAAATAAACTAGGATAGTGTGTATTATTTCAAACCAGTTTCTTTTTAAAAAAGTAAGATCACATTATAGACAATATTTGACAACTTGGCTTTTTAACTAAACAATCTATTTACTGTGTCAGTGCATTCACAGGTATTACAGTTCTTTTTAAATGGTGCATAGTTTCTATAGTTACCATGATTTATTAAACAAAATCCCCTGACTAGACTGAGGTTTCACTGTTTTTGCAGTCTTGCAATCACCAGTCTTATACACAAATCTCTGCACAATTGTGTCATTATTTCTGTAGGTTAACATCCTGTTGGATCATAAAACAGGCATAATATTTTAAATTCTGATAGATAATACTGAACTTTCCTCCAAAAACAAAGCTGAAAAATATAGGATCATATAAATGTGCTATGTTAAATTCACCCTTACCAACACTAAAGAGGTCCATTTATTTCTGTCATTTGTTTTTCAACAGTCAAGATGTGGGATCTTGTTATCAATTTATGTCCTTATTATTAATAACATTGATTTTCTTTTTATCTGACTTATTGGTAATTTGTATTTCTTCTTTTGTAAGTTGTTGATAAATATCATTTTCTAGTTTTCTTGTACACTATTTCTTTTTTATTATAACCTCTTATATTATAACATAGAGACTAAGCCTGTTAGTTACGTAATTACACATTTTCTCCTAGTATACCATTTGCCTTTAGTTTATTTATAAAGTATTTCACCATAAAGACTTTTAACTAATATTTTTATTAAGAAAATTAAGGATATTTTAAAATACATCAACATAAAGCTGTCAATAATTATGGATAAATGGAGAGTTGAGGCTTCCATATATTGACTGTTTTTTTTCTCACTGAACATACATTCAGTTGTGTAGTGCTCTGTAGAGCAGATTTAAAAGTTTAGACTTGGAGGGAGTTTTCCATAATTATTCAAAGAATGAGGTTTTTAATTGAATACATTCATTGTCTTGAATCCACAATCATTTGATTCTCTTGCTAAAATAATTGATGTTTCAACAGATTGCTCCATTTGATTTTTCCTTTCATTCAAATGCTTTTTAAAAAGCAATGGAATTAATTATCACAAAATTATTCATGTAATAGAGTCCAAAGTCATTGAAAGCAAAGTGATGATTGAGAAGATCCAGCTGGCTGGAACGTAGCCAGCTCACAATAAATGCCAAGGACAACCACATTTTAAAAGCCAGCCTGCCCATTAAGAATTTCAACTCGCACCGTGTCTAAATGTAAGGAAATACCAACTAAAGGTATTTCCTTACATTTCATGATGCTCCTTTGACTCATTCCAGGATTGGGCTCACCACATTGTCACTTCCATAATGCTTCAACAAGTACCTTTGGAACCCTGGGTTCATACAGAGATGGGTAGAGAAGACCAACTTAACTTCAGGAGGCCATAGTTAACTCAAGGAATTCCCTGGGTGGGATGGCTTTCCCATCAGAGATGCAGCTTTGGAGAATAAATTAATGGACATGTCATTCCCAGGGGACTTAGGAAGCCAGTATGGCCAGAGTTCAGTTCAGACCCCTCACAAGTGTCCCCAAGACTAAGTGAAGTCCTAAGTCAGGTTCATCCCCCTCAAGCTCATTTTGGATTCCTTCCAACTGAGCCAGCCCACTCCCTTTCCTGACCCTCCCTGATCCTTAAGAACATTCCTAAAGATTTCCAAATCTCCTCTAGCGCCCTGGGACTCAGTGTAGAGTGAATCCAGAGGCCCCGGGGGTAGCTGCCTGTGCGCCCCGCAAGGCACTCTCAGAAACCGAAGTGGTTCTTAACATTGCAGGATAATGTATAAACGTCTGTGTTCAGCGATCTCTTCTTTCATATACCATTTTATACAAGAGATCATCAATTGTAAAACACAACATTATTTTTTTCGTATCTGCAAGAAAAAGAAACCTGCCAAAAAATTTAATATATCAATAATTCTAAAAGTACCTTTCAACTTAGAATTTTTGGAATTTTTCAGTTGAAAAAAGTACATTTCCCCCCTTGAAATTCCATTTCTCACCTGTCAATTTGGAGAAAAAAAATATTATGTTTGGTATTCATATCCTTACAAAGAATTTCCTAAAATATTTAAGATAAGTTGAGATGATCATTTTTCTTTTAGGTCACTATTTTTAAAAAAAACGCCAGATTGATAAAACACTGAGGAGCCATCCTGTAGACGCCCTCCGGGCAGAAGGCCTTTGTTGTTCCAATGCTAAGTTTCTGAGGCTCACAAACTCTCATACTTAGCATCCTGATCATAAGCTAGCAAATGTAAAACCACACACTAATTTGTAATGCGAGTTTGTAAACATTTCTGGATGTTTTTAGTTTTTAAGGCTCTAACTCTGTCCATGTTGATGGAGCAGAAACCTGAAAGGTGAGTGTGTTCCCGGGGATGTTGGGCAAACGAGCTTATCGGTTAGTACAAACATTCAAAATCACTGGAACTAGACTTCATGGCATCTGGCATCATTATAAAAATTCTCTCTTTTAGCCTTTCAAAGTACTAGACAAGTACTGATGGGGTTTAATAATTAATCTGTGCCATGAATCCAAGTCAAAATTTCTCAGTATGGAAGGGCCCCTGAAAGGCATCTGGCTGAACGTCCCAGAATGTTCCTAAGCCCCTTCCACCCACCAGACTCCCCGAGGAAGAGGCAACTGTGGCCCTTCCAAGATAACATTCCATCTAGCAATAGCCTTAAATGGTAATAAGTTCCTCCTCTTATTGAACCCAAATCTCTTTGCCTCTCTTCCCAACGCCCTGGTCCTGATCCTGCCCCCGAGTCTTCATGACACACCTACTCCCTCATGGTCCCGGGAGCCCTGTGCACCCCTGGAGGCAGTGGGGACAGTCTTTTCTGCAGCTAGCTCTCCATTCCCATTGCTGCTCCTTACCTACCAAGACTCCAGGTACCCTCACCCGCCATTGCCCCCACCCTCCCTTTGGTCCGCACCCCCTTGCACGGTAGGCCCCGAGCTGGCTGTGGTGGGGAGCCCACTGCAGCAGGGCCTGCCGTGCACCTGCCAGCCAGCCTCTCAGACGTTTGGGGACTTTACTTGCCACTTGGTTGCTCAGACTCACAGCCGCAGCCCCCAGTAGGCCCCCACAGCACAAGAGGATCACATGTCCCCAGCGCCCTGACACCAGGCTGGGCCTTGTGTCTGAGAGGAGCACCACTTTTAAGTGGCAGCTTTGAGGCGCTTCACTGCCCAGGGCTTGCAGTGTCCCCAGGCTTGGAAAGAGCTGATGCAATTCAGCTCAGAACAAGCCATCTCAGGGAAGGTCTTCAGCCCTGAAAAGACAGACCACCATGCAGAGGGCCTGACCAGGAATCAGGCAGTTTCAGTTTGAGAAAAATCATTTTTGGTTGAACTCCCAGTGTGCTTCTTCATCTGAACTCAATTATGACAACTTCTCACACCCTCTTGGTAGGGGGCAGTGTGGGGGATGGATTACAAAGCTATCTGAAGTCTTTTAAAGATAGAACACGTTTCTAAGAGGGAAGAGGGGCATATTCTTAGGGTTGTGGTGAGGAATAACTGTATGCAAATAACTTAGGACAGAACAGTGCACAGCACATAATGAACACAATAAAAGCATTTGCTCTTATTGTTATGATACTTTAAAATATCAAATATCATGTAAGCTTCCTTTGTTCTTAGAGTATGAGCAAATATGCTAGAGGATATTATTAAATTACCAATAATCAGGAATTCTGGGGGAAAACAAACTGAAAATAGATAAAATTTAAGTATTTGAATAAAATAATATGTAACAATTTAGTGCATCAGAAAATATTTTCCTGCTTCTCCAAAGCAAAGCATTAAAAAACTCAGTTGAATCTGTTTTTACAAAAGAAATCTCTAAAATTTTATGTATAGTGTTATGTGATTTACTGGGCAATAGTTCATAGATTCCTTTGATAGACATCCTTCTGCGTGACGGCATTACAGAATACTCAAAACCACTCAGATTCAAGTTTACTGTGAGTAGTGCAAAACATTGCCCTGCCTGAACTTTTTAATAAATTTTAGGAAAGCCTCTAAGGATCTCTGTAATTTTACCTTATACTTTGATAAGTCATAAGGGGATTTTACATTAGGATGAGAGGGTCAGAAGCATAACTTAATAGGAAGTCAATACTGAAACCTGCACCAGGGGAAACAAATCCTCCTCCTCAGTGTTTCTGCAAAATGGTGGAAATTCACAATACGTATTTGTACTTTGATAATGGCTTCAGGTATACAATACACATTACTAAACTAACATCTTTTACATTAACTTGCTCTGATGTAACCTACAATTAAAGTGAAGTTGGGAGAAAATCAAAGTCAACTAAGTTTCACTAAAATAAAGAATCAATCCATAGGAATTCACATTCGCTAGTATTTATCAAATCATATTATCATACTAACGTAAGAAAGGACTTAGAGCCACTTCTATACCACTGAAACTACTTACAAAAAGTTCTCTCTGAAACTGTATCCAGTGATTAGTATCAATGTGCTCTGCATTTGTTCAAAGAAAAACCTAGAACAAAGAAAACGTGCCTCAAATAAAAATCACGATATTTTAATTCTAAAACAGAGCCAGATTCTACCTGCAGAATTTCAGAAGGAAAAACATCACAATGCAATCAGTTGACTAGGAAAAGCTGTTACACAAAAAGTGTAAGAACAACAAGGGACATTTTGTTTTACAGTTTATGGCATATTTTCACATGTTTTATCTAATTTTATTCTCACAGCCACTCGCGGCAGGTCCTGTTTGTCCCAATGCAGGTTGAGGTACCAGGGATGGTGCCCATGTCGCAGCTGGTTGGTGGCAGAGCTCAGGGCCAGCAAGCTGCAGACTAGTGTCCTTTCTGCCACATCACCCCTCCAGCACATCAGGAAAAATGCATAAATAACACCAAAGGAAGTGAGTGTTACAGAGTCACGTGCATTTGGTCCCGCAGAGGGACTCTTTCTGACAGAACCAGGTACTCTTCCCCTGGACGGAGCTCGTGCCCTATCCGCGCTAAGGTGTGGCCAAGGCGTGCCCCACAACTGCAGCTTCTGGGGCACCTCCGTCTCCAGCACCCTGGGCAGAGAGTGGCGTTACAACACATCCCTCTCCTCAGGACACCAAGCAAACACTGCACACAGCACACATCTCGACAACCCCCGCGTCCCTAACCTCACGGAGATTGTAACAAGAAACTCTTCACAACTGAGAGGATTTCATGACTTTTAAAATTTGATTAAACTTTAAAGATAGGATTTCTAAGATTATGATGACTTCCTGGGAACACAAAACACCCAGGTATTCATATTTACGTATATATTTCTAATTTAATTAACCTTTTAGATATTTAGTACTATAGGATCAGATATCGGGGTATTTGTAGAGATAAAGATGATTTTTTAAACCC
>CAUYSK010102567.1:0-12022 GCA_963575035.1 Avahi laniger
CACAGTGGCTCATGCCTGTAATCCTAGCTCTCTGGGAGGCCGAGGTGGGCAGATCGTTGGAGCTCAGGAGTTCGAGACCAGCCTGAGCAAGAGCGAGACCCGTCTCTACTAAAATTAGAAAGAAATTAATCGGACAACTAAAAATATATAGAAAAAATTAGCCGGGCATGGTGGCACATGCCTGTAGTCCCAGCTACTCGGGAGGCTGAGGCGGAAGGATTGCTTGAGCCCAGGAGTGTGAGGTTGCTGTGAGCTAGGCCAACGCCATGGCACTCACTCTAGCCCGGGCAAAAGAGTGAGACTGTCTCAAAAAAAAAAAAAAAAAAAGATAAAATGAAAACAGTTTTCAAGGATCTAGTGGCAGCATATAGAATGAATAAGAAAGAGAAACAGGAGGCAAGGAGACTAGTGAAGGGGCCATTGCAGTAATCCAAGCATGAATTGATGAGGGTCTAGACCAGAGTAATAGAGAAATTATAATAGAGGGGGCAAATGTCAAAGACATTTCAAAGGCTGAGTTTAGCAAGATTTGGACAGTGACTGGATATAAGGATGAAGGAAAGGATGTTAAGACAGCTGAGGGTTGAACATGGGTAACTAGAAAAACAATAGCATTGACAAAAATAATGACATCAAGAGGTGGTTTGATAGGGAAGTGATTAAACCATGCTCAAAGCTTGTCTTTCTCTCTCAAACTCTTTCCTGATTTCACCAATATTACTTCATTTTATACCTCCAGTCCTTAATTGCCCTGCTTGTGCTATATTATTTAATACTCCCTGACATGCTGAATAAGAATGGTATTCTCAGGCAACAAGTTCAGTTGTGGATTTCCTGGGACTGTTTTCTTTTTTTGGTATCCTCCCCATAGTGGCCAATGTATGCTGATACTGAATACTCAAAAGTGAATTCTCATTTTCTTTTACTGTATTTGCATGTCAGTTTTTCCTTCCTATCCTGATTCAGTTGGCTCAATAGAGCTTCTGAACGTTCCTGCTCAGTTTTTCCCTTTTTTTCAGGGATTTATGTCTGCCTAATCAAGGTTCGACCGCAGTCAGAGGAGCTGCTCCAGGCTCTCAGCATGGCCGACACCTCAGTTTATGGGTGGGCCACACTGGTCAGCGAACGTAGCAAGAATGGAATGCAAAGAATCCTCATTCCTTTCATCCCAGCCTTTTATATTAACCAGTCAGAACTGGTTCTTAGCCACAAACAAGACATCAGTGAGATAAGAGTACTGGGAGTGGATAGAGTTCTTGAGAACCTAGAGGTATGTTAAAGACTGGACCAAAAAAGAACAGGAGATCAGAGATTTGAAGAGACTTTTCATTCTCATTCCAAGGGTAAAGGAAGTTACTGAGTGACTTGATAAAAATTACCATAGGAAATTCCTAAATTTAATGAATTAAATCTACCCCCTTTCACAATGCCAGGCAGGCTCCAAGAGTCCAAAATCTATGTCCTGAGCTTTGTCCATATGGAAGATAACACCAGTGCTATCTTTAAAGGAATCTTTAGAATTCTGGTTTAAAACTTTTTTGAAGCCTATTTTATTCTCACAGCTCATTTTCTTCCCTTATCCTTCTACGTTATCTAAGGGGGTGAAATCCAGATCTTGGCAATTCTTACAATTGGAACATATTGATACAAACTGATTTTTCCTCTTTCAAACAAGAGTTTTTTTTCCTCTTCTCCAAGGTCTTCTCCAGCTCTCCACTTCTAGTGGTCTCTGGCCGTAGGCACTCTCCCCTCACTCCTGGCCTGGCCATCTACCCTGTAAGAGCAGTCAACTTCACTTCCTTCCAGCAGACGGCATCACCTGTTTTCATCAATATTTCCTGTGTGCTCACCAGTCAAAGTGAGGCAGTGGTAGTGAGAGTTATGAAGGATAATTCAGGTGCAGGTGAGCATTGGAGGCCCCTATTTTTAATCTAGAGGGGGAAAGAAGACAGAATATATTACAGTAGGCCCCCTTCATCTGCAGCTTTGCCTTCTGAGGTTTCACTTACCCATGGTCAACTGTGATCTGAAAATATTAAATGGAATTTCAGAAAAATGTTTTAAATTGCACGCTGTTCTGAAGTAGCACAATAAAATCTCACACTGTCCCATTCCTGCCCCTCCACGTGATTCATTCCTTTGTCCAACGTAGTATCCACACAGCTACCAGCCTTTTAATCACTTAGTAGTAGTCTTGGTTATCAAATCAACTGCTATCCTATAGTGCTTGTGGTTCAAGTAACCCTTATTTTACTTAATGGTCCCAAAACACAAGAGTAGTGATGCTGACTGTTCACATGTGCCAAACAGAAGTGAAAAGGTGAAAATTCTCAACTTAATAGGGAAAACAACATGTTTATAGGGTTCAGTATTATCTGAGGTTTCAGGCATCCCCAAGGGTTGTGGAATATACTCCCGTGCACAATTTAATGGGAAACATTTAGCCACTTGATCAGGATTACTCAAACTAGCTGGAGCATGGATCTTATCTTCCAAACTTACCCAAAATATAACCTTTAGGTAGCTTTCTTAACTAGACCGAGATTTTACACTGAACATGTATTAACAATAGGCTGGTATGAAGGTGGTCAGTTCTCTCGATTGTTGTTCAGTTACAGATTGAGCTCCTTGTTCTACTCTTCCCCCTCCCCCACCTCAGCACTACTACACTTGACTAGTCTTAAAAAAAAGTTCCATCAGTTTAACATTAAAGCAGTTTAACATTAAGTTTGTCAGCTTTGTAAGTATACTATTTACCCTATTTTAAACTTCTTGATAAATGTTTTGTTTTCTTGAAAAGTATTTAGATCTTTTCACATCAGGCAAGGGGCAAATGTTGGTAAACACTAGCACCAAGACGTCCCCAAATCCTGATTCCATCACCTAGTTTAGAAATGATACCAAGTTTGGATGGAATGGGAACATAGCTATGGAAAGATGAGTTGGGAAAGCTAGAGAACCATAGTTATATTAGTCACATCCACTTCCCCACCCCTCAAGGGAAACAGTGCTTCTTTTAATTATTGGGAGTGAACTAGGCTAAATCCTAGCACATTTCCTCCTAATGGGAAAGTTTTCTGTTGTTTTTGTGAGCACCTGGTATGTACTGAAAAATATCCTAAGCACATTTATATGCATTTTGTTTTAATTCTCTTACTCTAGGAGGTAGGTGCTTTTCCCTACGTAAGAGCTAAGAAAATTGAGATGCTCTCTAGATTCCCTGCCTCTAGAAACACTACTAGAACACCAATCTGTTGGTCAATCTGTGTGCTTTCCAGTAGAGCAGAGTTTTTAACTCTTACAGTCCATAGATCTATGGGTCCACACAGACAGAATTGAAGGTGTCCATGACCCTGAATGGGAAAAAAAAAATTGCATCTTCATTTTCAATTAACCTCTAACTGCAAGTTAGCATTTCCATTCTTTTTTTCTAAGAAATGGTGCTTGCTCTGTCACCCAGACCAGAGTACAGTGGCATGAGCACAGCTTGCTATAGCCTTGAACTCCTGGGTTCAAGTGATCCTCCTGCCTCAGCCTCCTGAGTAGCTGGGACTACAGGTGCATACCACCATTCCCAGCTGATTAACATGGCTTCTAAGTTTTATTTGGACTATGGTCCTATAGACATGGGAAAGCCAAAAGCTTTAAACAGTGGGACCTGATCAAGGATTATTTTTTAGTGTGTGCAACCTCCAATTATTTCTGGGGCAGTTCGCAAATAGTGAAGAATGATAGTATCGTTGAAAGGTAAGATCAGTTAGGAGTCTAGACATAAAAGGCTATACTAGGGATGCGTAATAGCAACTACGTATGAGCACCTGGTAACCAATTTATATGGAAGGCCTGAATTTCAGGCGGTTGGAGGGGGCAGTTCATTTCTGGATACTGAAGAATTTGAAATTATCAAATGCAGACTCCAAATATGCTTCAAAAACACAAGTCTGTAAAGTTTTATTGATAAGGTTAGGTACAAGTCAGAATGCTCCCTAGAAACAATATCCTGAGTAGGACACCAAGGGTACTGGATTTAATAAATCAATAGTGATCTAAAGAAATGTTTTAGGTTAGAGAAATTAGAATTGTAAATGGAAAGTATGTCACCTGGGGTTAAAGTGCACAGAAAAGGTAACTGGAATTTTAAGGTAGCAGAGAATTTGAAGCATCTTTTATAATCTGAGAGGAAGAAATAACAGGCTCAAGAATTAGAGAACTCTATTATCCTAGAGATAGGAAGAAGCCAAAAAAAAGGTGAAGGAGCCAAGTATAGTTCACACTTGAAGCCCTCTTCTTTCCAGTAAGGGCTAGGTTTTGAGTATTTCTCTTCTGACTACATGTCTTTAAATGCAGTATCTGCCCTGGATGTTATTAAGTAACTATTAACTTGTTTTGTTGTGACCAACGCACAGATCAATGTGAAGATTCAAGCATCTTCAAGCAGTTCATTGGTTCTTACCAGATCCTCCTCTTGACCCTCTTTACAGTATTGTCATCAACTGCTTTCGTCTTTCTAGGTAAGGAGTCCTTATATTCACTACCGTGGACTCTGGAAACTGCCTTCATTTCATTTCACAAACTATGAGGATGAAAATTAGCTGTTTATCATATATAATTTGTGACCAGCGGTTGAAACTGAGTTAGCTGCCCTAACCCTAGTCACACAGTGGACTAAAGGTCCTCCTCAACTTACTACTACCACCAAGAAGCAATAAGATGTAAGGGGCAAACTAACAGGGCAAACTGACACACCACTCAAAAGTAGGAACCACTGCTCAATCTTGATATAACATCTACTTTTGCTGAAATTCATAGCTAGGAATGATTCAAGTAATACAGTACATCACCATTGTACACATCTGCCATTTCCATCTTTAAGCCAAAAGTTGAATGAAAATACCTCCATAATGGGTCAAATAAAAATTTCCTGTAGTAATGTATTACTATTAATCTGAAGCATTACTGCTTTCACAGCAACATTAAACATCATTTTAGAATTGACTTTACCCTTTAAGGCCTTTCCTCCAACAGTAACCAGATGCCTCTTTTTAAGTATCTCCTTTGTCCTTTTTCCAGCATACAATGCCTTCTTAAACAAGATACAGACTGTTCCAGTTGTATATGTACCAACTCCAGGAACACCACAGCCAGGTAAAGAACTACTGTCCTCATTTTTGAAGATATACACAATTTAATTCACTCAACCCTTCGTCTTTCTTTCCCCCTTCTAGGTTCTTACACTTCTACATATTCTCCTCCTCCCTTCATGAGTTCACAAGTCCCAGTGGCCCAGAGTCGGCTACAACATTGGTTATGGAGTATAAGGCACTAACCTACACTTGGACAAGTCCCCTTTAACTGTACGGGAATGGAGATTTGTAGCTCTGGAAAAGGAAGCTAGCAGCAACTTCTATACTAAGCCTCTAAACAAGGCTTCTGAGAACTATAAAGCATCCTAGGCTTTTTTTTTTTTTTAATTAAAGTGGTATGTTGGACTGTGTTGTAAAGATTCACTGTCAGTTCTTTAAGAAAACATCAAAATGAAAATCTCATTTATACAGTATTTCCAGTTTTTAAAAATCAAACTCTTAAGATTTACCCAATAAGCCCAGGTAGGTAAAAATGTTCCAAATGGATTTTTTTAAGTATTTGATCACTTACTTGCCCCAAATGACTTTAGTATTCCACTCTTCTGGTTGCCCCTGAATATATGAGGCAGGAACTTCCTAGCAGTTAAACAAGACAACAAACAGGATATATCCAAAATGTGTTTACTTTATTGGGATGGTTTCCCATTCATTCAAGCAGGATACTTAGTGCTGCTTCCTTCTGAAGGAACATCCTGAAAGAAACAGTTTCAGAGATTAGCTGACATTAGCCTAAGCACCCTGCCCACTCCCACAAAACAAGATGTGTAGTGATCCACCCGCAGAAATCTACATCTTTACTTTTCTCCCCCCTTTAGCTACCTAATCGTTTACATCACTTTGGTCACTTCATAAGCAGCTTCAGCCCATATGAAGCCCTTTATCACCTACCCATCCCAGTTTTAGGCATACTGCTTTGTAAATACACGGTTTCTAATAACTGCTTTTTAGAAAAGGAAACTACCGAATTCAAGCCGTCTTTACAAGACACTCTGAAAATTAACATTACACATGATCCCTCACTATAAAATTCAAAGCCTATAAGAAGTTTTTTTATTTCGAGAGGAAAAAAAAGATTCAAACTCCAAATCACAATTAGTTAAACCATTTACCTTCTGTAAGCCTTGCTTTTCCTCCTGTAGGCTGGCAGAGGACAGTAGAGCAACCAACACACAAAACTACTGTTTGTGCATGGCTAAACACCGTGGTGATTTTATAGCATCCTGAAAAAACAACCCACCAAGAAATAAACAGTTAACACTCTCTCGATTATTACCCCCATTATCTTTCCTTCATTTAAGCCCAACTCACCATCCCATTCATTAGTTTCCTACAGCATAGGAATGAAAAGTTTGTACATAAAATTTCTAAGGAAGATCACTCTGAACTGAATCACTTCTCCTAAAATCCAAAACTCTGCCAACCTAGTACATATGAATTTTAAGAAAATCAGGGACAGTATATTACGGACTCGGTTTTACAGACTAAGAAACTGAAGCTGCCGGGCTGCTTCAAGGATATGACACAACTCACGCTACAACTTCTTCCAACTGCTGAAGTCCAGTGCTTTCTCCATCACAGCGAGCCATCTTCTTACCTGGGCATTTCACATCCATGAAGTAGGAATTTGGGCTCTGCACCAGGCGCTTCTTCTTGTGTTTCCTCTTCTCCTCTTCTGGAGAGGGATGAAGAAGATCCTTTGCGAGCTAAGAGGAGCAGAAATGCAGAGATTTAGAAACCAATGGCGAAAATGAAATGATTGAAAACAGCCCCCACTGTCACACACCGGGGAGAGCTCGCCCCTCGCGGCCCCTGGTGTCTGCGCAGCTGGGCCGCCATCTTATCTCCTCTCCGCTCCCGTCTATGCGGGTGGCCCGTGGGCCGCTGCGGTCCCTGGAGTTAATGTCCTAAGAAGTGCAGAGGGTAAATGAGGACCCTCTACGATCCGAAATCAGCGTGAGGGGAGCCTGCGGACAGAAGAGCGAGATCTCCGCCGAAACCTGGACCAAGGGACTCACAGGCATGTTCTCGTGGGAAGGCCGTCACCGCCGGAAAGGGGGAAAAGCGGAAATCCTGCTCCTTATATCCGGCAACTTACAGGAAATGACGCGCAAATCTTGTGCAGCCATATTGGGAAGGTCCTGCTCTCACTCCTGGAGCGGGGCTGGAAGGGAGCTGCCATCTTCGGAAGGTCTCTAAATGATGGTTATGACACAGGTGTGTCGCCACGTTGCACGGGATATCTTGCTCTCCTGAAGTCGTTGTTTGCTTACTATCCGAGGGGTAAACGGACTCTTTAAAAATTTGGGGCCACACTTTCGACAGCTGAAGCCTAAATAGGAACGGTTGAGGAAAACAACAGGGAGAACGAGCCATATCCGAGACTTGTTTACTATTTTTCAGTTACCGACAATCTTAACTATTTTTCTGTTGGCTTAATTTATCCATGTCTAACAATTCAAGATGTAAATATTAAAAAAAAAAACGCTCTTCGTATTTTCCTCACCCCTAACCTACTCCTAGCGTTTACCATTGTTAAAATTTTGTTCCAGGAGATATGTGGTGTAAATTTAAAAAAAAAAAATTATTTTGTCTCTTTCCAATCCTTTCCCTCTAGGCCCGTCGCTGTGGCTCGCGCCTGTAATCCTAGCACTCTGATAAGCTGAGGCGGGAGGACCCCTTGAGCTCAGGAGTTGGAGACCTGCCTGAGCAAGAGTGAGACACCCCCCTCCCCGCCTAATGAAAATAGAAAAAATTAGCGGGACGTGGTAGTGCTCGTCTGTAGTCCCAGCTATTCCGGAGGCTGAGGCAGGAGGATCAGTTGAGCCCAGGAGTTTGAGGTTGCAGTGATGAGCTAGCCTGATGCCCCAGCACTCTAGCCTGGGCAACGGAATGAGACTCTGTCTCAAAAAAAAAAAAAAAAGATGAAAGAAATCCTTTCTCTCTAAATAATAATTATAATTAAACACATAGTGCTTACTGTGTACACTGTTCTGACTGCCTTACATATGTTAATTAATCTTCGCAGCAACTCTATGAGGTTGATTATTATTATCCCCATTTTACAGATTATCATATTGATGCCTGGAGAAGTTAAATAAGTTGTCCAAGGTCAGCAGAATATGTACCTACGTAGCTACACACATCTTTACATATATATGTACATATGTGTATCCACACATACATATAAAGATGCTCAAAGTCTCTCTGAACCTATTCTCGTTCAGGAGGCTGCCTGATTCGCAAAAAAAAAAAAAAAAAAGATAAAAAAGATGTAAATATGATAACAGATATATACATATAGATAGATTCTCTTGCACCTGTATGACTATATTTATAGGAAAACCTCTAAAATTGAATTGTTGAAAAAAAATTGAATTCCTGAATCAAAGGTATGTACACTGAGAGGTACTAAACTGACTTCCAATAAGGTTTTGCCAGTTTACATTCTCCAATTCTTTTCCCCACATTGACACCCTTGCTAGAGTATGAAAAGAAAGGAAGGATGGAGACCAAAGCATCATCTTCTAATAATGACCAAAGGTTTAGAGTGTCCATTTGTCATAAAGGAGGGACAAAGATGACCCAGATGGCATTTGGGTGCCTGGTTAATTCCAAAGAAAAGGGATAAGACAAGGAGCGTGAGTTCCAGGCAGAGGTGTGCTGGCAAAGGTTTAACAACCAAGAAAAGCTTTCATTTGTTGTCCTTGTTAATTGCAGCAATGTAAATGCTTCCACAATGGCTGATTCCAAACTACCAAAGTGACATCATTGAACATAAAGTGGTAAGAGATGTGCACAATCTTTCCTCATAAGTCAGTAAGAACTGATTCCAGCACGCTACCAAAGGGCCAGAGAAACCTCTGAGGAAGTGACAGCTGAAATCTGAAAGACCAGGAGCCGGCCATGCATATATCTGAGAGAAGAGCATTATATTAATATATTGCTGTGGATGAAAGGTCTAGATCCAGGCAAAATAGGATAAAAAGTGAAAGAACTGATGGATTTTTATCAGCTTAATCCATGAAAATTGAAGAGTAATTTAAAGGACTGGTGAGATGTGGTTTGGTCTGTGAGAAGAAATAGGGAAGACAAGTTTGAAGAGATAACGAGAGGTGAAAGAATGAACAAAAGGAGACTGAATAGTTGTGTTTCTGAAGGGAAAAATATGGACACAATGTGACATGGATATGTGAAGTGTCCAAAGATACCTTTTCACAGTACACATCTTTATACAAGGACAATTCTACTGACCCATTATTAGAAAAGCAGATATTTTGAATAATTTTTTCCAAAGGCAGAGATAAACTTGTTTCTTTACATCCACGCTCTCCATATTTCAGCTTCCTGGTTGCCAAGGCTACACATTCACAGCCCACTCAGTGAGGTATCAGGAGTACTGCACCTTAAGAGGGCCATATCAACATATCCACGTGAAGAATGACGTTTTCAGTCCCAATTTCTGTCTTCCTGAGCTATTTGGTCAGAGAAATCACATATATCGTCCCAGACTGTTCCAACTGAAGCCCTGCAATGTGTCTAGGTGGGCTGTGTGTGTTTGTGTTGGGTTGGCGTGGGGCTGATTCGGTATTATAATTAATTTAAATTTTCACCGCGTTCCACCAGGGGGCAGGCTGACTTAACAAATAACCCCTTACTTCTGGGCAACCCGCTTTTTTCAAAGGGTGTTGAGATCCATAGAGCTAAAGGCTTGCAACACTAACACTAGAATTCTAGGACTGCCTTTTACACAGTCCCCAGAAAGCCTCTAAAAATCAGCCCCAAATTTCTGGCAATCTCCAGTGCCATCCCTACTTCAACTTTATTCCTAAAACTCTTTCCCTTGCCCTGATCCCTCTGCAATTCCTCTTCCCCTGTTTTCTTATTAAACCTTACTTTCCTTTACCCAGCCTCTCTGGCCTCAGAATGGAAGAGTGAGGTCAAAAGAGAGGAACAATAATTAGCAAAAGGTTGTGGGAAATACCGAGGGAGACAGGCCTGCCTAGGCTGGGAAGGAAAAGCCAAGTGAACACAAGGCTGGGCTGGACGCCTTGGCCTGCCCAAAGCGGTGGGCGGGCAGAGGGTGGAGCGCAGAGGAGTGCCGCCTCTCCTCTTTCCCGGAGCCTGGGCGGGGAGAGGGAGGAAAAGTTCTTCCTGGCCTGGGCTGCTCTGTCCGCCAACCCTCCAATCCCGCCTACCAGTGCCGGGCGCTTCCCCACCCCTCCCCCGGCTCCCCCAGTGTCCGCCATGGCCAAAGCCTACGACCACCTCTTCAAGTTGCTGCTGATCGGGGACTCTGGGGTGGGCAAGACTTGTCTGATCATTCGCTTTGCAGAGGACAACTTCAACAGCACTTACATCTCCACCATCGGTGAGCCCACTGGCCATATCCCACACTCCCAACTCCCCCTCGTGACCTCATCCTCAAGCTCCTAGATTACTAGTGACCCCACATTTCCATCCCCTTAGAGTAAGGCTCCTAAATTCTAGCAGCCTAAATTCTGAATGGTACCCAAACCTCTAACCTTTCTGAAGCCTCCAGGTAACTCTTCAGTGGCTGCCAGCCCCTCATTTTCTTGGTACTTAGTCTCCCTAGTCCCTCCAAATCCACATGAACCCTTCTCTATTTCCCTCTCAGCTCCTCTTTTCCCTCCCCCATCCACGTAGAACTCTCTTGATCTGTTCTCCACATTTCCTATATTCCTCTCCTCCAGCATCTGTCTCCCAGTTCTCCTAGCCTCTTTCTGTCCCATGAGCTTCAAACTCTCCCATTGCATCCCCACCTTACCATCTACTTCCGAGTCTCCCTGCCCCTCAACTGAAAGGTCTGGGAGGGTGGAATAGGGTGGCTGGGTGTGCTGGAGGGTGGCCCAAGGACTGTGATCATGAATATGCAGTCAGCCTAGTGAGGAAGGTGGAAATGAGGGGACTTTTGGGGTCTGAGTCAGCCTGGTGACTCAACCTCCTCCCTGGGGCTCTCAGCAGGCCTGGGGGAGGTGCCCAAGTTTCTAGTAAGAAGAACATTGTCTCCCCTCCTCCCTTCTCCTCTCCTCTGGCCTGGGAAATAAGACAGGAAGAGTGTCAAGACAATTCTGGTTACAAAGGGAAAGGAAAAGTGCCCCTCTTTCCTAATTCAGTTCCAGGAGGAATCCTTTTTAGCCTCAGACTTTCTCGATTCCAAGCTTGGCCCACTAGTTAATTCACATAGACTGGCATCAGCTACTTTTTCCTTTACTCTTTAAAAGAGGGTGGGTAAAGTACTAAGAGTAGAGGGTTCTAAAAAAACAGAAGGGAAGAGGATCATGAAAGTAATATTGGGGCGAGACAGAGACTGAATTGAGAGGGTTGTCAGCTGGTGTGGCTAAGTGAATCCAAGAGGTGGTGTGAGGGTTGTAGGCACCCCCTGCAGAATTTTAATCACCTTCTCGCCTCCTAAATCTAAGTAAAAGCCATATTCTTGCTATACAAATACAACAGTAGGAGCTGGGTGCAGTGGTGCACGCCTGTAGTCTCAGCTACTCTAGAGGCTCAAGCAGGAGGATCGCTTGAGCCTAGGAATTCACAACCAGACTAGGCAATATAGTGAGACCCCTGTCTCTAAAACAACAACAACGACAACAAAATAGCTTCAGGAAAATTCTCTAGCTCTGCATTTCCAACAAGATTGCTCCCCTGCAGAATTTCTGGCATTTTGGCACTGCCACTGCTCCATTCCTGTCTCTCTCACTGCACACACACACACACACACACACACACACCCATACACACACATTTACATGCACACACACGTCTCAACTTTGCTGCACACCTTCCGCCCCTAGGAATTGATTTCAAGATCCGCACTGTGGATATAGAGGGGAAGAAGATCAAACTGCAAGTCT